>JAOUZG010042725.1:5313381-5349563 GCA_026289955.1 Argiope argentata
CCTCTTATATTTACAATATACGGCACATTTTAACCAGCGTTTGATTTTCTCGTATATTTAAAATATACGGCACATTTTAGCAGGCAGGGATTTTTGAATTCCTCGTACATTTACAATATATGGCACATTTTAACTAACGTTTGATTTTCTCGAATATTTATAACATACAGCATATTTTAGTCAGCAGGGATATTTGTAATTTGATTTTCACGTAAATTTACAATATGCGTTACATTTTAATCAACTGAGAGGTTTTCCTTTTATTTCCTCGTATATTCACATTATATGGTACGTTTTAACCTGCAGAGATGTTTGAGCTTTTGATTTCTTCCTATATTTACAATATACGGCCATTTAGTCAGCAGAAACGTTTGATTTTCTCGTATATTTATAATATATGGCACATTTTAACCAACAGGAATGTTTGTCATTTGATTTCCTCGTATATTTACAATATATAGACCATTTCAATCAACAGAGATGTTAGTGCTTTTGTCCTCTCATATGCAGAACAGCATATACATTTTAGCCAGAAGGGATGTTTGATTTTTTTTCTTATATTTACAATATACGACACATTCTAACCAGCAGAGATGTTTGATTTTCTCGTATATTTATAATTTAAAGCACATTTTAACCAGCAGAGATATTTGTCCTTTGATTTTCTCGTATGTTTACTGCATATGGCACATTTTTTAGCTGCATTTTAAAGAGAATTTAATATGCAATTAAACATTTTCAAGAAGTCGACGATAACAAAGACGGTATAAAAAAATTATATCTCTATTTTTTTTTCTTCTATTATCGAATTATAGTGATCACGGTTTTAATACTTGAGAAGGTACAGAATCAACAAAATTACGAATCCGATACTTTCCTTTCGTTAATTTCATTAAAAAAGGAGTGATAATAAAAATTTGAAGAAGTCAAAGTCGATAATAGAAATCTTTATACTAAGTATGATACATCAAAGCTTCCAAAAACGCTTCACACTTAGAATCGCTTTCCAGATTCCATATCTGACCACAACTTATCGTGAGTGCCTCTAAAGAATAATAAATAAATAAATGAGCATTTATTTTTATATGTTGAAAATAAAATGAAAATAAATTAGCATTTATTTTTATATGTTGAAAATAAAATCAATCTAAAATAAATATTAAATGAATTTTAAATGCATTGTTTGAACTAAATTAAGATTTTTTTTTTAAAAAAAAAACTTTTTCACCCAATCTGAAATAGTCAGATTCTATGTAAATTTTCGAAATTCATTAATAATGTATGCACCCTCACGTAATATCGCCTACAAAATCTTTAAAAATAAATTGTGTGTAATAAAATCCCAGACAAATCAAGTTTTCCTTTTCATTATGTCAGTAATTGCTACTTTCATTTAAGAAATCATATAAGAACTGTTCAATATTTTATACATCGCCAGCCGCCTTAGAAGAGCAATTGAGATGAATAATTGCTAAATATTTCAATTAAATAATTTGTGAAACTATATCTTAATAGCTGCTAACAAAATATTTTTAAATTTCAATTTTTTATAGATACATAACTCGTATAATTTTACAAGCTTTGTACATTTCCTTTCATTGTTCTGTGCATTTCCATAATTATCTGTCTGTATCTTTACAAATCCAGTTGCGTCACAGGAAAGAGCGGCGGAGTTTAAAAATGAATCTTTCTTCAAATTTTGGGCTATCGCTTGAAATTAGAAGTTAAATCTTGATTAGGAGTACAATAAAAGTTGAAGAATAAAGCATACCATATACAGAAATTTACTCAATAAGTAAAACTTAGCAGATTCTTCATATATTGATTTCAAACAATGGGGGGGGGGAGGAAGATGAATTATTAATGGCAATAAATGAAAATATGAGTTTCAGTTCAGTATATTAAATAAACTGCTTTAAAATGCGATAAAAAGTATATTTAAAAGAATCGACTAAAAATAGAAAAAAATTATATTTATATAATTGAAAAACACAGTTTTTTTTTTTTTTTTTAATTTTAAAATGATGCAAACATTATTTTTGTGCTTAATATTTCCGAAAGATATTGCGGAAAAAAAGTCAAAATGTCGCTTAATCTTTAATTAAACAAAATTTTCAATTGAAATTACAGAAAAAAAAATCACTTTCATATGCATATATCTACCCTACAAAGTGCATGAATTTCAAGTTTGGTGGCTCTATAACATATGATCTGTTTCTAGAGCACCAACACTCAAATTCACCTCTATTATTAGTAGAGGTATAAGATAAACAAATATTTATGTTCAAAGGCATTTAAATCCATACCAAAGAACCTATCATCCTAGAAGTAGAAGGTAAACAAATATTTTTATTCAAATATTAATGTAAATCCATACGACAGTGGCTGTTATCATAAACCTTTTCTCATAATGTTAAAAAAATCAACATGTTTAGAAACTAAAAAAAAAAAAATCAACGATCGCAAAAGATAATAAAATAATTACTTCTTAAATTATTTATAATTTTAACTAATTCTTCTATCGTTAGTAAAAATTACAACAGAAAACTGCGAAGATCCAGCATTAAAACATAATACATATGCAGAAGATATTATATTATGTTTTTTTTCCATAGCACAGCATGTTAAGGTATATATTTCATTACTATGTAACACGTATAGTTAGATTTGTCATTTTATTGTGGCGAGTGAGAATTCATTTCAACTTAGTACAAATTTTACAGGAAATCCAACATTCAATTATTGATCTAAGCTAAATCCCTACATTTTGTATAAATCCCTATATATATTATCCCTATATTTTGGATCAAAGTGTTTGATTCGGGTCTAATTGAAAATGCGAAATTACAACGAAATTTAAGAAAATATTTTTTTGTCCAAAAATTACTTAATAAAGCGGAGGATAAAATAAATAAATGTAATAAAATAACAAAAATATTCAATAAAAAATAAAATTATTTTAATGGCATTTTATTTCACATTGCAACCACGCAACAAGCATAATTAAGCAAGTTATTCAATGTCTTGCAGCAGTGGATTCAAGACGCGTAATGAAAACGCGAACAGCATCCGTGATTCGAAATTAAATAAGTGCGTTACTGTGACGTGAATTCGGTGGAATCCCATTACTCTCAACAGATGTTCTTAAGAGAAATTATAGTGCGATAAATTAATAATACGACATCATGAACAAATATTACCTTTGAAATTCAAAACGCGTCCAAAGCTACACAGCAAGACCAAAATATAAATTACAAACTTAGAAGTAAAATAATTGCAGACAAGTGATATTTAAAAAAATTAAGTCAATTCCCACTTAGGTCAAAAAAGAAAATTTTTATATTAGTTACTTTTTATTAAAAAATTACGATTAATGTAAATGATTTATCAAAAAATGATTAATTTTCGCGGGAATTGAACTCGCATTCTTCAACTTCACGCGAAAAATACTGAATTTCTTGCATTTTACCGGTCGATCTACTGCTTATTGATTTCAGTTTTTCGTTACTAACTGCTAAAACTCCATTCACAGAGTTAAAAAGGAATTAAATTTAATGAATTAATTAATATTTCAAAAAAACTGTATTAACCTCAAGGGTCATCCATTACAAGTTTATAAAAAAAATGTATTTCAACTTGAGTGGATGAATAAAAAGTATTTTATAAACGGTTGAAAATTTGAATAAGGTTTATAAATATGTATAGGGAGAGTGTGCACTATTAAAAGGAATGGAATAATTAATATTTGAAAAAAATGCATTAAAATCAAGTGTCATCCACTACAAATTTTTTAAAAATGTAGTTGAACTTGAGTGGATGAAAAAAAGTATTTTATAAACGATTGAAAATTTTAACAAGGTTCATAAATATGTATAGGTACTATTAAAAGGGTGTGCATTACTAAAAGGGAGTGAATAATTAATATTTGAAAAAACTGTATTAACACCAAGTGGCATTCACAACAAATTTTTTTTTAAATGTAGTTGAACTTGAATGGATGAATAAAAAGTTTTTATAAACGGTTGAAAATTTGAACAAGGTTTATAAATATGTATGGGGCGATTGTGCACTATTAAAAGGAATTGAATAATTATTATTAAAAAAAACTGTATTAACATCAAGTGTCATCCACTACAAATTTAAAAAAATGTAGTTGAACTTGAGTGGATGAATGAAAAATATTTTATGAACGATTGAAAATTTGAACAAGATATATAAATATGTATAGGAAGAGTGGGCTCTATTAAAAGGAATTGAATAATTAATATTTAAAAAAACTGTATTAACATCAAGTGTCATTTACAACAAATTTTTTAAAAAATGTAGTTGAACTTGAGTGGATGGATAAAAAATATTTTATTAACGATTGAAAATTACAAGGTGTAGCAGTTGCATTATTCACGCCTTCTCTTTTGGATATTAGTTAACTTCCCTTTTGGTTACTAGATGGCAGTGCGTGATTACGTCATCACGCGCGCCATCCCATAATGCTTTGCGCTGGTAGCAGGGAGAGATGTAACTCCGTCCTAGGCAGCTGTGTACTGGAATGTCTTTGTGTTACGTGTTGTCTTTGCGTGTTTGTACATAGTGTGTGAGTATGATGATTAAAAGGAAATGTTTCCAACAACATTCGTCTCGTTGCTTCCATGCACGGACACCACTTAATCTACATACCACCACAAAGGTATATAAATATAGACATATGAAGAGTGTAAACTAATAGTATGAATTGAAAAAAAAACAATAAAAGATAAGAGAACAGATTTTTTAAGTTATATTTTCCATTTAAATTACAATAATTTTTAAATTACTACAATTTTTTAAATAATTGATCTAATGTTGAAATCGAAAGAAGAAATTTTCAAGAAATCTTCACGAACATTTAAAGGAAAAAGGGGGAGGGACAAAAAACACCAAATTTTTAAAAGCTTTATTATTATTATTATTATTATTATTACCTAAGAACTAGTAAAATATTCAAAAATGCTAAAACATTCTACCAAATTTTCTATCGCTTGAAATAGTAAGAATACATTACCATACTATTCCGCCTTCAAACGCCACTCGGAATATTAATATTTATTATTTTTAAGAATTTCCTTTTATTAAACAAGGCGCTTCCGAGAACAGTTCTTCCTCAGACCTTAAGCACGCAATGTGCACGAGCAACAGCCTGAATTTAAAAACGGCTTATTATTAGAATCTTATAACAATTCCTACATGTTGAAAAGAACTTGACTAAAAAACACCATTTAATTTCTGAAACTCAAGTAACCGTACAACGAATCCTCAATATAATACTAGCAAACAAATATTAGTATGTTCAATTCAATTAGTGATTTTACATTTTACCAGATTAATTTATTATTATTTGTTTGGACCAATTATATAACCAATGGAAGTGATCCTCTCCAAACTTTTTTGTATATTTTCTTTTTTGCCTGTGTATGATTAACCTTACGCCATTGGCGGAAAATAATTATGAAACAACCAATTAGAAAGCAATCCTTGGCAATTAATCTGCGCTATTGTTATTATACACGTATGAAAAAAATTATTACTCATTATGAATGCTTTTTTCCCCATTGATTGAAACCAAAATTTGACAAAGTCCTCGCGCTTTTGAATTGTCATGTTTATTTGCTCCAGGAATTTCGTTCAAAATTTAAACGATACATATACTTTTGATGGAAAATCTATGTACCAAATTTAATCTGTCCAGCGCCCTTTGTTTTGTAGATATATTCAGACAGCTAAATAGACATGTTTCTCAAAAATTTGTCACCAATAAACAGTCATCTGTGTTTTCTATAATTTGATAGAAATCCTTAAAAGTTTGATAGGATTTTGTTCAAAATTCGATAGAAATCCACAAATTTGGACAATAGAAAAAAGAATTTATAAAAAATTGGATCTGACAAGTTCAAAACTTTTTTGAGTTATCTCAAATATACAGAAAAAAAGAATACCAAAAATGTATTTTTCATACTCATTGAGATTTGAAAGTGGAAAAATGCTGAGGTGGAATTTTTTGACGATTACAATATTTTTTTTTTCCTCCTTTCTATACTTCGGATAAGAAATAATTAAAATGTCTCAAAAATCGTTAGATGGGAAAAGAGAGAGAGAGAGAGAGAGAACAACCGAAATATTATATACAACTCAAATGTAGAAAATTAATACATAAATTATATTATTTTGATAATTTTAAATTAATTGATGAAGATCGAGATAGTGTCTTCACGAAATCTTGGTTAAAAGATATGAAATTAATTAGGCAATAACGCTATATTACGAACTATATTACACTGTATTACGAATTCCGAATTCATTATTGTAAATAATAATTAAATAAGAGAAAATCGAACTAATTGCAATCTGTTGCACAATAAAATTAAATATAATTCAAGAACTAATTTTAGAACGATGCAGTGATAAGTTTTAGGAAGAGGAAAATTAAATATTTTCTGAAAACTAATAGAAATAATATTTATTTTGGTGTTAATTTCTAATTCCATTAATGTATCTAATTATATACAAGACAAATGGGTGAAAATGTTTAATTATTTTTTTAATCTCATGAATAACTATATGTATAAAAGAATATTATAATCGATTTCATTTATAACTAGGTAATACGTAAGTGATTGCGTATGTGCGTGCATATAAGCACGTAGCGAGTTTCGCGGCATTTTTTTTTAAGAAAGGGGAAAAAATGACGAAGAATTTACCAAGGTTTTACCTTGTCTTACGGTCAAGATAAAAATAATAAGAACGATTTTGATTTTTTGGCAACAAGTCTACGAACAAATCATTATTCAATTCTTACTATTACTACTAGCTCACACTCTCCCTACATAAATATATCTTGTTCAAATTTTCAATTGTTAATAAAATACTTTATATTCATCCATTCAAATTCAAGTAATTTTTTAATTTGTAGTGGATGACGCTCAACGTTAATACAGTTTTTTCAAATATGAATTCATAAAATTGTTATTAATCAATTAAAAACTATTTTCCCGCCAAAATTCTTCATTTCCCCATCGTCAAATAAGTAACGAATTCCGTTTCTTTTTTCTCCAGACTAATGAGGTTGGGTTTAACATGTTTTCGGTCGATTATAACAAACGATTCTGTTTATTTTCTTAACATTTAATGCATTTAAAATTAAACATTGCAAATTAATCAATTTTTCGGATTCATTTCGAAATACTTTTGAATTGAAATTATACAGAATAAGTACAATTAAAAATTTCTAATCTGTATGACGTTACCCCAACTGACGTTTCAGTAGAAAATTCACGCTTTTGAGTAGCTTCCATTGGCTTTAAAAATTCAACGCCAATTGAATGTGTTGCCATTGTGTTCTGAATCTATAACGATTTATTTTCAATGAATAGGATTTTGTTTCGGTTCAGTAAAATTCTTTATCAATTATTTATATTAATTATAATTAATTAATAAAAAATAACTAAAATAAAATTTATCTTTGTTGACCTAAGTAGGAATTGACTTAAACACTTTTTTATATAACTCGTTTATAATTAGATAAGAAACATTTGACAATTCAATAAATATTTACATAAGAAAGTTACTGGACGTTATTTTATGAAACAAAATCTTCAAAAAGAGATAAAGTAAAGAATAAGGAAAAACAAGAAATACATCTAACCACAAGTTACAATTGGTTAAAGCAAAATAAAACTGAAAATGTAGAAATATATACGTATATAAAAAAAATGGTGCTAACTTTTATTCACCTTCGAGAAACTTCGCTGTAAACAGAAGTTAACTGAAAAAGACATTTGGATTTCGATTTTCAATTTCGTTCAAAGAAAATTAAAAGCAACACCCAGACTATAAAAGACAGAAATTTCATTGCCGAAAAACCACTTTCCATACAGCGAAAAGTCAATACAATTTTGAATGATTCGCTTCCAGTGCAATTCGGAAAAAAGAAAAACATGTTTTAAAACGGTAAGAAGTGCGCAGAACAATCTGAGTTGGGAAATAAGATATAAACTTTCTAAACATATTTATAGCGATGTTTTGAATTAACTCGCAAACGATTTTATTTGTTTGTAGTTCTATAACCTCCAACGCAGATGAAAACACAAGTTGGATGGCTAACATATACTATGTTCCAAACTTTGTAAAAATATAAATTGATGTTTTTGTTTTAATTCAACCGTATTTTCAATATTTTTAAAGGTATGAATTTCTGCACAAATTTCATGGAATTTTCTCATTACATAAAGCAATATTCAAATGCATAAATCCCCATATTTTGTCAGTGCATTGTGATAAGCATTTCAGAAGGAATCGAAACATTTGCATATTAAAATCGTTTGTTCCATATTCAGTATTAGTTGGAATGAAAACGTTTTCATATCAAATATCGTTAGCATAAAAAAAAAAACAATATATTTACTAAAACTTTCCCTGTATTTCATTTGCATTTGTGAACAAAACTTGATAAAAATTTATTCAACAGAAAAATATTTTTAAAAAATCTAATTCTGATTTTTTTAGCATAAAATCATTTATGAATATCCACTTTTTTATAAAGAAAAATTACTATTGCATTAGTTTTGATTGATTGATTGAGATTTGAGAAACAATAATAAATACAAAATTAAAATCGGACTCAGGATAATTTGTTAAAGATAAACTGCTACACAAAAATTTCGAATTTTCAAATAAAAATAAAATATTATTCATGTAAAAAACAGGGAAAAAACTGAAATAAATTAAAAATTAAATTATAAGTAAACAATTTATATGCAGCTGGTCTTACATAAAGTCTACAATCAAATTGTTATCTACATCATTTGCTATGTGTGTCGAATTTTCAGAAATTCTCATAAAAAAGTTCTGATGTTAAATTTATTCTAAAAATAAATAACGTGACATGAAGAGTTAAACACACACACACACACACAAAATCTTCACAAGTGGAATTTTTTTTTAAATTGACTATTTTGCTTGCTTCATTAAAATGATTATGATCTCCCTTTGTTTGCTTTTTTTATAAATTAAAACGAAGTTTTCTAACGATATTCTTTTTAAATTCATTCAATAACAAAAAGTGACGTTTCATTTAGTTTTATATTAGTTTTTGGTTTCATTTAACTCTTATATGGGTACTATAACAAAATAAAGTAAAAAAAAATACTAACATAGTAAAAATAGTCATATTTCACCAGTTTTTTTTATTTTAATAGGTTTTCAATTAAAATATTTTGAAAATTTTTGAAATTTCTTTCTTGCTCTACTTTTGAAGTAAGTAAGCATTTAATGCTTTTAAATAATAACTGTATAATGACCACAACATATCGAAATAGATATAGTTTCTTATTTTTAAAAACTGTAAAAAAATGTTTTTAAATAAACTGGTTTAAAATCTGAATTTTCAACTGAAAAAACTTTTCGATTTTAAATCCTCTGCTCTTAAAAATAATTTTCTTTAGAACAAAAATTAAAATTTATAAAATTTCAAATACAAATTACTCGCAATCTTAATTTATTTTATAGAAACTAATAACGCAATGAATTTTAATATTTGCAAGTAGTTTTCATATATATTTAACAATCAATAATATAAATAAAATTTTTGTCAGGTATAGTTCCTCTGGAATATAACAAAAAATAAATAATTTTATTTATATTATTAGAAATGAAATGTATATGAAAATGACTTAAAAATATTAAAATGCTTCGCGTTATCAAATACAAAAACTTTCAAATATTTTTATTTACATCAAATTTGATACAACTTTGCACCTAAACCCGAATTATTATTAGAAAATTAGGGGGGGGAATGCATGAGTAAATGAAATGCTAAAACAAAATGAAAATAATCGCAAAATATGTTTAAAATATCATAACAATTAAAGAAAATTTTTCAAGAAAATAAAAATACATCTAATTAGTAAATCGGTAAATCATGAAATGTATGGTAATAATTGCTTTTGTACGAGAATAAACTCTAAAGTTGTTAACGAAAGGGGGGAGTTAAAACTTTGGCCAACTTTTAATTAAAAAATCAAACTCAAATTTTGAAAAATTCTTTTTTAGAGAGGATTTATTATTCAACAAAACTAATTATCTGCCAAAATGTGGTAACTGTAGAGAAAAAAACAATGTTTACAATATGAATTTTCAAATGAAAAAGTTTTTAGTTTTTAGAGAATCCTGTAGAGTATTTTGGATGACTTTTGCATCACATATTTTCGATTGTTCAGTTTACAAGATATCAATATAAACATTATCATGTTAAAATTTTGAAATCTGATTTTAATTTTGGTCAGACGAAAAGTTATATTTCATATTAAATTACTAAAAACAATGTAGTAATTAAAACTTTTTAGTTATGCAGATAGTTAATTTGATGAATTTAATGAAATGATCAACACATTGGATATCATTATGGAAAAAAAAGCATTTATATCACTTTTGAGCAATGAATGTAAGATTGGCCTTATTTTAATGATTAATAATTGGGAAAAAATAATATACATCAGGTTGCTCCATGAATAGGTTTTTTTAATTAAATATGCAAATATTCCCTTAAAGCTTTTGATTCCATTTACTTCATTTTTAATATATTTTCTCTCTGTCTCTTATTCTTTAATTTTACTTTCTTTCTCTCTATTTTTTATCGCTTAAGCACATGTTAATATGTTTTATGGAATATCTTATCACTTTTATTAATCTGTCGTCAGATTTCCTGAATCAGTTTCTGTACAGTTTTGTCGTGATTCATTATACGGGCATAGAATCATATTATTAAAAACGGTACATTGATTTTATAATATTTCGTTGCCGATATTCTCATACGCTCTCTGACACACTGACATAAAGCAAAATTGGAACTTACCAAGACTTCACCCCCATCAAAGGAGCCCTCAAAAAATGGCGGGAGATTTCTATTGAAATGACACCAAAGGTCAAACTGCGACCACCAGAGATCCACTAGAAGCAACAAAAACGCGACTCGCGTCAATTCTGCCACCGATTGAATATTTTCTTAACGTCCGAGAGACCGCTGGATGCACCGACATCAATTCACGTGTGCAAATGTGATTATGGCAAGGAACGAATCGCGTTTTCCGCAATTATTTACATGAGAGATGAGCCAAAGGAAATAAATTACGCCGGAGAGAAATAATAGAAGTCGTAAAATCACCCAACAAAACCAGGCACGGATGGAATACCATAAAAAAAACGGGGAGGAATGGCACAGGAGGCGGATACGAGCGCAGAGCGCAGGTGAGAGCGAATGTCCGTGCTTTCCCCACCCCTTTTTTCCAGCGAAACGCGTGTATAAAATTATATTAAACGAACCGGTCACTCTCAAGGAGTTGGGCATTCATAACACTTCGATGCACAGCTCTGCATTTTTATTTGTGGAAAAAACGGACGACTATGGAAGCTGCCATTGGATACGCTTCGTTAATGGCTGGAGGAGGGAGGACCGGGAAACAGGTATTCAGTTCGGATGCGTGAGGTCGATTCTTTAACGAACTTGTTAAAGAAATGGTTAGCATGCAACGATCACGCACAGCTCGACCGATCAGACTACGGTAACGAGGATAATTTGACTTCCTAGGCATATAATATCTAATGGTTTAAACGAAACAAATGACAGTATAGTTAAGTATAGTTATAAAATTAATTCTAAACTGTCACATGTTAATGTTAATATATTACTAATACTAGCCGCCTTTGGCGACCAGTCGGTTCGCCAGTATTAATGCTCGCTAAAATTTTCACATATTTTATGCAGCTGTGTCTCATAACAGTTTTTTCACCAAAATATTTTTAAACCAAACAAATTTTGATAGTCATATAATTCATTTATAGCATTATTTTCTTCAGAGGTTCTGTTCATTGTACTACTCATCTTTCTCTTTCTATCCGTGCAATGATTGTCCCGGAATCGCTATTTTATTTAAATGGTAGAGGTAAAGGTCTAAAATTCTACGTTTTTATAGAAAAATGAGATTCAAATTTTCATAAATGTAAACACACTAAATAAATAAAGACACAATTTGTTTTCAAGAGATGCGAAAGTTTAAAGCAGCTTGGAAAATGCCGCGCACAGAGGAAATAATGGTGACACACACACACCCTTCTTTTCTTTCTTTTTTTTCTTCCCTGCCCAGACTTTATTTTGAGCAGACATAGATTAAATATCCATACAGACTAATAATAAAAACAACTATTTTCTTTTTTAAAAAAACATCCCGTTATCTATAAATGAAAACCAACTGACTTCGCGTATTTCTTTCTAAACAAATGATAATTTATTACTTCCTGCTATCTTACTCAGTTGATGTGGGGGAAGGAAATGTAGATTTTTGGCGGGAAAGTAAGAAAAGTGTCGTTTTAACCATTTTCCTACCAGATTTTTTTCATTTTTTCTCTCCATAAGAACCATCCTCGTGTCTCAACGAAAATATTAAGCAAAAAATTAGCCGAATCGGTCGAGCCGATCTCCAGTTTTGCGCTTAGCAACGCATTTCGCGTTCCATTTTTATTAATATAGATTACTAACTATATGGTGCTAATATAACTATTAAAATACTTATATTATTATTAGTTAAATATTATCATTATGCAGTAATATTATTTTATATAATAATACTATAAATAAAATAATATTTAACAAGTATATAAATTATAAAATACAGTTATATAATTAAATAGTAATGATATTATTACTACACGATCAGCAATATTAATAATAATCTATTACTAATTATATAAGGATATTATAACTATGTAAATACCTATTAGACTCTTACTTAAATATTATTAGAATCATTATATAGTAATATCATTTTATATAATAATACTATACATAAAATAAATATAATATATAAAAACATATAATGAAATAATAATAACATTATTATTGAATGATAGGTAAAAATAATAATAATATATTATCAATATTACTAATTATATGGCGATAATATAACTATAAAAATACTAATGTCAGTTAAATATTACTATTATCATTATATAATAATATTATTTTATGTAGCAATACTCTTAAATACAACATTATATCGTATAATGTTAAATACAATAACAGTACATAAGATATAATAAATATAGTAATACTATAGATAACTAATATAATCATAAAATGATAGTTTGCAACTAAATTTTTACTTCTTCCGTACATATAGAATAAAGTAAAATATAAAATCTAATATCTGATGATTTAAAGAAACCAAGTAACAACACAGTTAAATATAATAATAATATGTACGATAGTAATATATATATATAATATTAAATACAGTAATTTTAATCTATAGTTATATAATCCAAAATTATTACTACTACACAATCAATATTAATTATAATTAATAATATTAGTTAATAATATTATTAACTAATATTATTAATTATATGGTGATAATATCATTATGAAAACACTAATGATACCATTAGTTAAATATTAATACTGTCATTATATAGTAATATTATTCTATTTAGAAATACTATTAAATGCAGTATTATATCATATAATGTTAAGTACAACAATAATACATAAGATATAATTAAATTAAATTAATATAGATATAATTATGTAGAAATAATATAGATAAATAACAGAATCATTAAATGATAGTATAACTTAGAATTCTCATAAACGACGAATTTTCATAACGATTCTTTAACGAACTTCTTAAAGAAATGATTACAAAGCAACGATCATGCACCGTTCTACTGTTAAACTAGGATAAACAAAAGATAATTTGACTTCTTAGGCGAAAGATTAAATAATGAAAATAATATTCAATGATTTAAATTAAAAAAATTACCGTAGAGTTAAATATAGTAATAATATTTATTACAGAAATATACAGGGTGTCCAAAAAGTTCCCATACTCCAAATTTAAAAAATCATTTTGCATGATTTTTTTTCTAGTATATTAAATTTTGCCATATGAGTAATGAAACCATGGACATGCTTGAAGCTTTTTTCGGTGATCGACTTATCTCCAAAAATCTTTTGCCACCTCCATCCCCTGATCTGACCGTCCCGGACATTTTTCTGTGGGGATATTTAAAGGACAAAGTTTATGAAGGTGATCCTCAAACAATAGATGATTTGAAAATCGCAATTACCCAAAGGATACAAGAAATCACTCCTAGCATGTTAAAACGCGTTTCGAAAAACATGCGCAAACGAGTTCAGCTTTGTCTCCAAGAAAGGGGTGGACATTTTGAACATTTATTATAAATGTAAGTTCAGTATTTTTTCCTTAGTTATGTTAAACGTGCTTTTTATCATTGGCATAAAAATAATTCTTTTTAAACCTATTGTTTTTGTAAAATAAATTCACAAATCATCAGTACAGGAACTTTTTGGACACCCTGTATATAAAGTTGAATATAGTAGTTATACAAAATAGTTATACAATCAAATAGTATCAATATTATTACTATACAATAAGTAACATTAATAATGATAAATTACTAACATTACTAATTATATGATGAGAATATAACTATAAAATACTTATTAGACTCTTATTTAAATATTATTACAATCTTTATATAGTGATATTATTTTATAAAATAATAATATATTTAATATACTTATATAATCAAATAGTAATAATATTATTAATACACTATCAATAATATTGAAATTAATATGTTACTAATTATACGATGATAATATAACTATTAAAATACTAATTATACTATTAGTTAAGTATTATCATTATATAGTAACATTATTCTATATAATTACACTATAAATATAATGATTTATAATATAATACTAAGTACAGTAATAAAAAATATAATATAATAAGTATAATAATGATATAGATAAATTACAGAATCATAAAATGATAGTTTGAAAATTTACATTTTTACTTCTTCAGCAGATACCGAATAAAAAAAATTACAGAATTTAACATTTAAGAAATTAGAGTGAAATAAAACCAGTATAATTAAAATCAAAGCAGTAAAAATATTTGATTATTAATTTAAATATATTATTACTAATTAATCAATATGCGAATTATTTTAAATTCCGAAAACTTAGATTTCTTTTAATACAAGTCGATATTCTCCAACCAACTATTTGTACATCATAACAATTGTATTCATCTAAAGATATCAGTCATCTCTGATGAACGACTATTTTAAATTAAACTTCCACAATAAACACACCACATTCAGAAGATTAGGTTGCACTTATAATGTGATGAAATCGGTCTATTTGCCGAAATAGTGGTGGAAAGGGTGTGTGTGTAGGGGGGGGACTTGATCAAGTTTTCAGGTAATTTCCGAAAATGGAAAGTAGTAGTAATGAACATTTTATGAAACATCTAAAGGTCATAAGCTTTCATAAGGAATACAAATAGTTTAAATTACTGCATTGGCTTAGCATTTGTCGTCGCTTTTTCCATTGAGAATGTACTCGTACAATGAACTATTGAGATTTTTCTCAAACGTGATTGAGCCTAGGAGACTGGTTCTTCTTTTTCCTTAATAGTTACAATTTTCAAATGTCTAATTTTGAAACCATAAACGTTATTTTGGAAAATCATTTTGAATCATGATCAGATGACGGAGAAATCTGAGTCAGAAGCCATAGCTCTTCCAATGGTTGACAAAGAATATACGGAATGCTGATTCAGAGGGGGAAACATAAAGACATACTTTGCATGTATAAATTATAAATAGAGTTAATCAATAAATGGGAATTAGATTAAAAAACTTATTTTAATTCAAAAAACTGTACAAATATTATTCAAACACCAATTTTTATTTTAAGCACTCAAATATAAATATTGAATGTGTTATTAAAATTATATTATATATAATCTAATACACATAATGTAAAATCCTTCTACCTATTTTTGTAATATAAAATTTATACTTTGTGTTCACAAGCGTAGATGATCATAAAGTGAAATGAACCTACTTTACTCTTTTAAAGGGCAGAAGTCGATGAAAGAAAGGGATAAAAAATAAATGTTATTCTCTAAGCATCATAAACTTCAGCGGCACCTAGTGGCAGATTTCCGCTAGGCAGATTAGACAGCAGCCTAGAATCCCAAGGGCAAGAAAAAGAGTCCCCATGCAGGTGAATTAAAAATTTTATTTTTCTAGTTTCTAAATATAAAATGTTGTAGAATATATTCAATTAATTATAAACTCAACTAATTCAACTAATTATAAAATAATATTTGTTTAAAAAATTGTTGGGCAGATTCTTATGTTTTATTACGTTCATTTTGTAATTACAGCATTTATAAACATGGAGGATTTAATAATGAGTGACAAAAATAATATTTAAATTAACATGAATGAAAAAAAACCCTCAAATTTTTACTTATATTTATTTAAATAATCTAAGTATTTAAAGCTATTATTATAAATTTGCTATCAATTTATTGAATTGAAATCTTATAATTAAACGCCCAGTTTTATTTATTACTAGCCGATTTTGTCGATTAGTTGATTCCCCGAGATTAATGGTTGCTGCAAATTTTAATTGTTTTCTAGCCAAAATAATTTTAAACTTCAAGGTTTGATAGATACATGTTGCTTTTTCTAATGACACTTACCATGGACACGCACGCTGACGCAGTCAGTGAATTTAAGTCGAGGGAGAGTCTCTTGTTGCAAGCAGCGCCAACTAGGACTAAGAGTACGTCTTAGCTACTAGCGCATCGGACGAAAAATTAAAATTTTATTATCTGCACTATCACTTCAAAAAATCAGCTTTTAATAACGCACTGCCATTGTATTTACAAAAGCTCTCATTAAAAAAAATAAGTTATTGATTACAGCAAATAAAACTTGGAAAAATGTCATTTTGAACAAGTGATTATATGAAATGAAATAAATAGAAAATGGGATTTTTTTTTTAAACAATCAATGCGAGACAAAGTTTTTTTTTATCGTTTGCAATGCTGAAGTGACTCATTCCATGAAACAATTAAAATGAATAAAAATATAATTTAAATCGCACGAGCACGTGGTGCTTGGACATTCAAGAAATGATGTTCTGACATAGTATACTGAAATATACATAGAAGATTTCATTTTAATCTTTTTTAATTACTTTTTCCAAGCTAATTTGTTTAATTAAACATCAAACATTAAAATCAGAAAAATTCCATACAAAACAAAACTTACATCCACAAAAATATTCCACCAAAACAGCATTCAGGCCATATCAATGTCGTATAAATACTTTTGAACTAAGAAAATGTTTATATTTTATAAAAATATTTTTAAATTAACCAAAATAAAATCGCTCTTCACTCGTTGAAAATAATACTAAATCGAAGAAGAAAATCTGCAAATACTCTTAGAGTAGTAATATCATGTCATAATTCAGTTCCAACGCAACTTTGTTAGACATTTCATATTGCACTAATAAGGATTAATTCATCAAGGACACAGAGGTCCTTCCACTGCGACCTCTCAAATGAAGAACAGAAGAATAGCAACAGACCATTTTAACCGATTTTTTTTTCTCGGCCATAAATCACATGCAAACCAACAAAGGAGTTTTTTTCGACCTTCTGTACCAATTATAAGTACCTTTGTCGCAAACGTGCTTTCGGAAAGGCCTTCAATTGGGAAGTGTCAACGCATTCTTTAACGGTTCTATTAAGATGTATCTTTTAAATTTGAAATACAAATGTAGAAAACAAACTCACAAATAAGCTGCAATACTAAAATCTGATATTTATAGTACGTATTTCCAATCCTTAAAAAAATATTTATTCTATATAATTTTCGCGATAAGGCTGATGGCTGAAAAAATTCGCCACAATTTGTGAATAATTTCCTCTTTTCTTTTATTTTTTGATGATGGTTGGAGTACACAATGAAATAGATTATTATGGTATCAATTTATCATAAATACATATATTATCAAAATTTAGGCAGACTGCAGGAAAAAAAAAATAATATCTCAACAAAATCTGTATGATTTTTTTTTTTCGTTCTAATTTTTTAATTAAAAATTTCTTTAATCATATCACTTACAAATTAGAATTAGAATGCAAAACAAAATACTGTCTCATAAGTTTCAGCATTAAATCATTATACTGTATAAGCAATTATGGTGTGTGCAGACTTAACAAAATAGCCTAGGTGAAACTATTTCTATCTCTTTGACTAGTGAATAGTTAATAATCATTATCCGAAGACAAATCCCACCCACGGAGGGCACTTCGAAATGAGGATCCGGAATGGTGGTGGGATCTCGCTACTCTGGAGGGCACACAAATAGGAGGATGTCTGACCTTAGACATCGATGAGGGAACGTATTCCTACGGGAAGGATTGTAATGTGGACGGTGATGGCCCTTAGGACTCAACTACACTACCCGCCAGTGTTGCAGTTGCGGAGGTCCAGTCATTGAGGGGGGGGGGCGTTTGTTTATCCGCGTGTTTCCGCTGGGCGGGGAGTCAGTGATATGACATTCGAAGAAAAAGCCTCACTGAGTACAATTACTCTTATAATAATCTTCTTTCCTTTCACTTACGTTAAAAAAATTTCAAAAATATATTTCGGGGAATACATTTTTTTAAAAATTTGATTATAAAATCAAATTTTATATAACTTATATATATTTAATTATAATATGATATTTTGCAATATATTTAAAAATCATAAAGGTATCTTTTATTAATTCTACTTTTCGATATTATGATGAAACCAGATTTTAGAATTCTTTATCTCCGAACAATACATCTTTGAAATTATACGGTTCGAACACGACTCAAAAAAGCTTTGAGTCAGATAGATAAAATTTGATAAGTGATTTTTACGCTAATTTTATAGATTTCTATCAAATTTTAAAGGAAATCGATTCATATGAAGTCTGTCCGGCTGCCTGAACAGGGATGACCACGATATTAAGATGACGTAAAGAGCTAGTTGAATAAAATTTAGTACACGTTGATCTACAATATATATTTTTGTCATCATTTAAAACAAAACTATCAAATAGTTGAATTTTAGTTTCTATAAACGCCCCGCTGTAAAGCAACACAGACCTCGTAATTTTGAACCGCGGTTAAACGATAAGAACGCCCCCTGGGCTGGCAACCCATCCCCCTCTCCACACCAGTGAGATCAAATAGTTGAAAATCTGCCATTTTGCACATTAGCATGCGTGTAAAAAAGATGTCAAAAATGAAGTGGCCTATTACATTTTGTATGTGACTTTATGATTTAAGTTATAGTTATGTATAAAACTCCAGTTTTAATCGGTTAGGGAAAAGGCGTTCAAAATGCATGTAAAGCTTTTTATTTGTTCATTTTTTAAACTTAACTATGACGCATATTTTTACCAAAAGTGGAATTCTGAAAATAAAAGTTTAAACAGCTGTGGCGTACACGACCTTGTGTAAGTCCCACAATTTTAAGAGGGATCGAGAAGATAAAAATTTGATTAGACAGTATATGTGAAAGTTTCTGGGAAACTACTTTCGTTAGTTTATTAAAGTGTTTGCGGACAGTAGAAAGAAAAATAACTAAAATGAGACGAAAACACTCCCTGAATCAGTTACATTACATTAAAAAACATAATTGTTCCGAAAAAATGTATTCCATATAGAATTGAGTGCATGATAATGAAATTTTAAAATGTGAATATTAAAGCATTCATCTCGCATCACAATGCAATGGTGTTCAAGTCTACGCATGTGTTATAGCAAGAATTCGATAGAAATACACATTGTCAACTCTACCAATTTCCACAATTAAAAAAAATCAATTTAAAAATCAATTTTTAAAAAACATTCAAAAACCTTTTTTACGCAGTCTTTTCAAGAAACTTCTTAAAAGACAATTTCACATAGATTTTGGCAGTTTACTGCTGTTTTTAAGAAATTGTCAAACTAATAGATTCGGCAGTCTGAAGAAGGAAACAAATCTAAAAACAATTTTCTCGATGAAATGGGGGAGGATCCCAATTTCCTTTTTTGTTGTTGTTGTTTCTCGCTCGTTTCAATCAAATAGCAAACATTTATACGAAAGTAGATGTTTTTTTTTAAGCTATGTGCATTTTTTACTTTCCCCTACAGAGAAAGTATAGTAATCGTCAAAAAATTCGAAATCGAGATTTTAACCAATCTCCTGCTTCATGTCTGACAAAGTTCTACCAACATATTTTTGGAAAATATCCATCTGTACGTTTGTGATAAAGATAAATCAAAAACGCTTTGATCTAGAATAATGAAATTTGGTATATGATCTTTACACCGAACATTTATTTTCCGACAGATATAGAACAAAATCCATTCAGAGGGAGTTTTTCTATCAGGCTGTTCGAATATTAACAAGATAATTTCAAAAACAAGAGAATTCCTTTGGATAAAACTTAATACATAGATTTAATATCGATAGTGTAAACATCTATACAATTTTAAACCAAATCCAGGAAGGGATTGGTCGTTTGTCAATCTGTACTTTAAGAAACAAAATACATTATAACTTAAAAGGAGTTAAATTCATTAAATTTAATATGGGAATTTGTGATTACATGTTTAGCTTGTTACCAAATTTTTGTTTTTGGGAAGAACGTATTTAAAAACCAAATTCGATTTTTAGATTCTTATTTAACGCGTGCCACAGATTAATCGCCAAATAACTCGCCAAGGATGAAACAATAGATTCAGTAGAAATGGTCCAGTTTAATATTTCGTAACTATTGGACACCAATGCCATACAAGACCTTTTTTGTTATAGCACCTTTATAAGAGAGTGCATGAGAAATTTCTGAGTAGACAATTCCCTTTGTTTTCTCTCTCTCTCTCTCTCTTTTATCGTGAAGTTCGCTCTGCCCAATAGATAGCTGATTCAAATCGATTTCAGAAATTATGTAACGATTTAATTGGCTATGAACGAAATATAATTTCATAAATGACAAAATGAATTCAAATCATGAAATTATTAACAGTGCTCCAATCATTAACTTTGGCGATTATTATAATTTTAAGCACAGGTATCTTTATATTAATTGGGCGGGTTTTTTTCTATCATATTAATATACATAGCTTTAAAAAATGTGAGATTAATTAAGCCAACTGACGATTATGCTTAAAAATTTTAATATCATCTATGCAAAAACAGCTTTTCTATATTAACAGAGACGTTAGTATTGTGTTGAAAAATATATTGAACGACTTTTATGAGCGCAACCATTATCAATTGTTATCTTCCAAAGTTTTTTCCCTTCCGCTTTTTGTTTTGTATTTGCTTTTTTTAAATCCATGGTTGATTTGGTGCAAAGAAAAAAAAAGAAAATTTTAAAGGAAGGAAGAAAAGGAAAAAGAAATAAATGACTCTTATTATAGAGTTTTTTATGAAATGGTTTTTAAAATGCAAATGACTTTAAACTTATACTGCTTTTATTACTAAACTGAATGACTTTAACTTAAGAATGAACATTTTTAAACTAGTGATTAATTTATGTAAAGCACATAAATACAATTTATATATTTTATAATTATTTAAGCATTCGCTAGCCTTATTTCATTTTTTATTGCAATAAACAAATTGAACTGAAAAAAAATTAATCGACATGCAGTTTCATATAAACATAAGGAAAAAAATGAAGGGAAAAAAAAGAAGCATAGTAGTGATGAAGAACAATTTTCTCGTCGTTTCTTTTAATTTATATTAACAGCTATTTGAAACCAAGCCAGAGCTACTTTGGGTTGAAACTCATAATTTCCAACCGAGTTCAGATGACATGGAAGGCAGGTGGGTCGATAACTCATACCAAAATTTCAAGCCATATGAATTTCAACGTATTATTTAACATGCTCTCGCCTGTATATAAGACGGAACTTTCATGGAAGCGAGTCCTGAGCCTGCAATCCTCTAGTTATCAAGCCGATACTGCTAAAATATCACCGTGGCAGAGAAATTAACAGTAAAATTTATCCCATCACACACAAAGTGAATGTCTCTACCAATATTTGTTTATTTCTAAAATTTAATCTTGTACAAATCCACAGCAACAAATTTTATTTCAAGTTCTAGAGTTTTTTCTTAAAAGCCTTTTATTAATGTGCTTAACAGAAGAATTTTTTTATTTAAATTATTTCCTACATTATAATTTTAAGAGCTACGATTTATTAAACTAATTTCCAACCAGCACAATGGGTACGGAATCAAGATTTAATTTAATAACTAATACATAATTAAGTATTGAAACACGTAAAATAATGTGTTATCAGCTAAAATGCAATGTATATACGTTAAAGTATAATATGGATACAATATAAATAATATGTATTTATAATTTCACGATCTCACATTTTAGGAAGCGATTAAAAAAACGAGTACAAATTTCCATCCTTATATACATGAAACAAAACAAATTAAATATAAAGATTAAAATGAAATCTGCTAGGCACATTTCAACGTATCATGACAGAACATAATTTCTTGAACGGCCAAGCACCACGTGCTCGTGCAAGTTCAGTTCTATCATTAAATTAGTCACTTTAGTATTGCAAACGATCCAAAAAATTTTGTCCCGCATTTATTGTTTTAAAAAATATCCCATTTTTTTTATTTATTTATTTCATTTCATATAATCACATGCACAAAATGACATTTTTCTAGGTTTAAATTGCCGTAGTCATTAACTTGTTTTTTTTTTAATTAGAGCTTTTGTAAATGCAATGATTTTTTGAGATGCTCGTGCAGATAATAAAATTTCAATTTTTCGCCCACGGATTTTTGTTGACGCCACAAGCCTCATTCCCAAATTCATGTTCTGACATGATAATAAGTGCTTAAAAATGAGAAACCACCAGAAGTAGTTAAAATTTAAGAATAAAATTATTAAACTTAAACAACTAAGTAAACTACAACTAAGTAAAGAAAAAGTGTTCATTTGCACAAGATGTTTTATATTTTTAATATTAGATATGTTTCATAGAACACGATGTTGTTTCTTTTTTAGAAATAAAAAAATCTTAAAGTGCAACGCAAACAGCCCAAGTCTTTTCAAAAACATGACAACCAGCTTATCAGTATCGGATGCATCTCAAGTGGATTATTTAAATTACTTACTATGACAAAAATATTCATTCACGAAAATTCGACCAGTGATCTCCGAGATAAGTGTTTATTTACTTAAGACATCTTATCAAGCGTTATCAGTGTTATTTCAAAGAAAAATATTTAAAATAGCATTAAAAAAATTGGATAAAAAATTATTTTGACTGGGTGTTATGCAACTAAATGTTTTTGAATAACACTAATAAATATCCTCGGTAAGCTCAAAAGTCACTTGCACGATTAACTATCTATTATTATTGATTTTTGATTACGTACAATTCGAGGTATGCATATTATCTACTTGTAAGGAGATTTGGGCGATATTGTGTTATTCATTTGACATGAGAAACCTCATACATGATATCAGAATCATATGACGTAGATTACTGTACATGACGTCAAAGTCATGTGACATATATTACTGCGCAAGCCATCTAACAGCATGTTGTCTTCTGCTGAGTTTCAAAAATGCTTCCTTTTTTTTTCTTGTATACGTTGTGTAGAGAAAGTAAATAATGGCCAAAAATTTCCAACTTGAGATTTTAACTGAATCTCCACATTTCAGACTTTCCAGAATTCTAATAATTCATTTTTGTGAAGTATCTGTATGTATGTCTATCAATAACAAAAATAACTCAAAAAGTTTTGTGCTAGAAAGATGAAATTTTATATACGGTCTTCACATCAAAATTGAAGATTTCTGTCAAATTTTCAGCAAAATCTCTGGTACTTTTCCGTTATCCGGGCGGCATCGAAAAATCGTCAAAGAAATTTGACAGAATTCTACAATATTTGGCGATTTTTCACTTTAAAACCATTGTAAGTAATTTGGTGGAAATCTATATTATTTGGCGATTTCTCTATCTGCCCGCCTAATGGAAAAACACCAAAGTCTATGCAACTACTCGAATATAAATTAACACTATAACAACAAAATGACGAGATCTAGACGGATAATATACCATACATAGATTTAACATCTATTGAGTTAAACATCAATCAAATTTTAACCTGAATTCTTAGATATATTGACCGTCTGTCGGTCTGCACTTTCATAAATGTTCAAATGCAATGACTCAAAAACGCAATAACATGAATGTAGCAAATTCGATATGGGATTTTGTGACTACAATTGTAATTTTGTGTTAAATCTTTGTTCCAATCAAATGAGAAAAAAGTGAAAAGAACAATTGTCCAGTTTTCAAATACTATTACAGGCATGCTATAATCATCTCTCCCCCATCAAAAAAACTCGCCAAGGATGACACAGTGGATTCAGTAAACATGCTAAATTCATGCCAAAAGTTAATATTTCATAACTGTTGTACGCCAGTGCCAGCAAGGCGCTCTCTGGCACGACAAATTTGTCCGAAAGTATGCGAGAAAGTTTTAAGGAGATTACTGTCACCGATTCATTATTAGCAAGATGAGCGATGGATTCAGAAATTATAATAATGTTGCGCTAATTTGATTATGATTCATAAATCGAGATTAAATTTATTCTCTCCTGGTTTCCATTCACATCAAAATTTATTTTTCATTTATATTATTATTATCATTTATTTTCATTTAATATATCCATTGTCAGAAACAAAAACAACTTTTCTATCAATTTTTGCATCTGAATGCATATAATTTACATTGTTTTCATGTCAAGTATTGATTATATACGCATTTACATGCATTGTTTTCGATAAGGAGAAATCGTATCGCAACTTTCGGATCATTTCGTGAAAGCTAAAACTGATTTGGTGAAAATCTCAAAATAGAATTATCGTAAAGATAGGTTGATTATCAATTTATACGAATTTTTGAATTTTGCAACAAATTCACTATCTATGTTTCAGCAAATGAAACAAAAATATGAGATAAGCCCAATAGGTAAAATTGTTTATGACTATTTTACTGAAAACTATTCATCATTTTATACCAAGTAATCTAAAAGATATACTTCAGTTATTTTCTAAATATAAAGCATTAAAAATTAAAACATCAAGTGAACAGTCAATATTTTGAAAAAAATAAGCAGACGGCCCACTCCATCTGTGACCCTACACTGTTAGGCATATGTTTTCAATTGAGAAAATAATTAATATTTAAAATTTGTAAAAAAAGTATATTTTAACAACTAACACAGACCGAGTTATGAAACATTGAATTTGATTATTTTACACATATCTATGGAGTTAAATAACTTATTTTTCTCTAATGTTCCCAAATGTTTTCTAAAATGGTGACATTGAATGATTTACAAGAAGAAGAAAAAATCAGAGATTTTGAAATTATATACATATACAATCCTTCGTAACAAGAGGCTTGGGATACGTTATTTTAGAATCTTTCAATTGTCTCCTAGTGCAAAATTCGTCAATCAATGGATTCCAAGAGGAAGCGGCGACAAATGATTGGTCTAAAATGCTGAAATTCCAAACTTCCAAAGTCATTCAAAGAGTGGAGCTTTTTGTTTGTTTTTTCAAAAAACTATTCTTGTGGGTCAAGAATATTTAAAGAAATATGACTAATAAAACCAAAGTGTTCTATAAAAAATATAAAGTTTTCAAAGAACATTTCTTGGCTTAAATAATAGAAACACAATACTTTACGTCATTTACAGTACTTTCCGAATTTAATTGTTTAGAAATTAGCTACTGCAAAGCGATTACAGTGAAAGTTTTATATAATCGAAAAAGAAGATCTGAAAATTATGTATAAAAATGAATTACAAATTCTAAAATTCACGCTCTTAAATTTTTTAAGAAAAATATTTACTATTCAACCAAAGATTTAAAAAAAATCATAATTCCCATTTTTATCTGAAAAATCCTACCACGATTTAAAAATTAGAAAGGGAGTACAAAAAATAAAGCACTATTTAATAATAAGCTTGAAGAAATTCTGCTAATTAATGTACAACAGTTTAAGGAGATTTTTAAATATTTTTCGTTGTATTGGAGAATCTGTAAGAAAGAGCAGTAATTATTAATTTTCCCTTTATTTTAAACAAACCCATGGGGAATTTCGATTCAAAATCGAAGAAACATAGGTGCAAAATATGTCTTTTTTTTATTTTGATGATAACATATTTATCTATATACTTTCCTTTCAGCTCTATTACATTTAAGAAAAAGATAAAACTTCATGCATGGTACATTTTACAACTGATTCCTTAGTGTCCATTTTGTAAAGTTAAAATTTCGTCTAAAATTGCAATTGCATATTTACAGCATTTCAATTCGAATCATTTTCTATTAGGAAAAGTTCAAGAATTATTTCGTATTTCAATTATTAAGAGAAATCAAGCAAAATTTGCAAATGAAGTTTTAAAATTCCAAAAAGAAAAGTTAGAGTATCTTAATAAATCGGTCATATTTTCTAAACTCAAGGATGCGCAGAAAAAAATAAATGGGACATTAAACCGCAACAAAGAATCATAAAATTAATAATTCACTTAATAAGTAATATCTACAACATCACCATTAAGAAGCAACAATTTTCAAATGATAAACTTTATTAACTCTCAAAGAAAAAAAATAAGCAGTATTCCCTACAAAATCAAAGTTGGAAAAGTGATTTTTCAAAGGCTGATATACTTATACTAAATAAAATTCTGTTAAAAAAAACAGTAATGAAGTATTAATTCAGAAATAATCGCCTGCATAATTTTCATTTTGTTACAAAATGCCTGGTCCCTACAATTTAAATAAGAGCCAAATTTTTTTAATCATGATACGACCTATATTTGCAAGAAAATTTTTCTTTATCATGTATGAACTTGAAAGAAAAAAGACACAGGAAGTTGAAGTATTGATTATAAAACAAAAACTATTTCACGTAAACAAAAATGCGTGGTTTTTGGAATGAACAGTTAAAACAGTTTGAGTTATTTCACTAGAAGAAGAAATTACTATTCTTTATATTTGCAACTTCGAAATCAATTTTATTATTATTTTTTATTATTATTTTATTTTAAAATTTTATTATTTGTCTTTTTTTTCTCTCCTTTCTTTTTTATAATTTGAACTTTAATTATCGTCTGCCTTAGAAGGAAAATGACTGTTTAGTACTACATTTATGAAATCTCTTGTGGCAACAGTCAAATGTCTTTTTATTCTTTTATATTTTTATTCAAATTCGAAAGGCGTTTTAGTCTAGCAAATGCTTTCTAAAATGGATGCAAATATTTGAACAATTTGAAGCAGAATAATGATGTGAGGACATTTCTAAACATCTTTCAAAAATTAAATAATTAATCTAAAAGCATGTCATTCAACGTTTAAAGCAAATAGAATTCTTTTTTATTCTACTAAAAAAATAATTCTTCGTGATCACTAAGAAATAAATTAACAAGACAACCGAATGATTATTCTATCAACGTGTATCATTTTTGAAAGGAAAAAAAATAAAAAATTAGTTTATTTTGATATTGATATGCAAACTGACTGCTGACAGGATTCAAAAGAAGTTAAAATGACTGAGAATGCATCAAGATTCTTGATTTGATTTTTAAATAGGTAAGTGTTTTTTTCTTTACTTGAGAAATATTTTAAATTCCATTTAAAATATAATTTTGTTTTACGATTCCTTTTATTCTTCGACTATTAAATATTAATATTAAAACGAAACAGAAATACTCACTATATACTAAAAATTTTAGAGCCTCTAAACTTACAGTCGTTTAAAAAATTGAGAGTACACCTCACTTTTACATGATAAATCTGACTTTCAATACAAATAACACATTAACGAGAAGTCCAAACTTATTTTCATTTTTATACATAGCAACTAGTTTAATTTAAAGTAAAAATAAAGAAAAATCAACGAAAAATCTCTAAATTGAAAAATATCAGAAGCATTTTAAATAAACATTAGCAAATTTTTGCCTAAAAAAATTGAGAATACACCAATGAAATTTTTGTAATATCTCGCAAAGAAAGAAAATGTTAATATTTAATTGCATGTCTTTTGGCTTTTGTAATGACATTTAGACATCGTGATATTGATTCGATCAATTTTTGGTGGTATTTGAAGGTCTATTACCCATTCTCCTTGCCACAATTGTTTTAAATAAGATTTGTTTCCAATTTTGTGTTTTTGAATCCCTATTTTGAATGTGGTTCACAGATATTTAATATCATTTCTATCAGGCTACTAGGGTAGTGTGTTTAAATGCTGTTTGCAATGAAAAAACACCATTATTTTAGCATAACGGGCATTCTTTTGGGGGTCATTGTCGTGCTGGAAAATGAAATTTCCATCCAAAACCAAATTTTTAGCACTTCAGATTGCTATGACCATATGGTAAACCCAACTTGTTGCAAAAATTTCTTAAATCATAATCAGAAATGTAAGAGCTGAAACTGTACAAAATTTAATTAGACAAGCTGGATATAAAAGTCAAATTGTTAGAGATTAAAGTCATTAGATTGGAATTTCTGATTTAAAAAAAATTGGTGTTTTTAAAAACTCATCAATTGAAGACCAATAACTTTTGAGGGGAATTGTACTTAATGATGAAAGAAAATTCAGCATTTTTGGCAGTGACAGCCGTTACAAAGTATGGAGAAAGCATAATACTGCTTTGGATTTAAAAAAATTTACTTTTTGCAGTTAAACATCGTGGTGACTCTATCATGATTTAGAATGGTATGGCTTCATCCGAGGGAGGAAGTTTATTTCTTATTGATGGCATTAAGAATCATATGGTTTAATTAAATATACTTCTAAGCGATCCTAAAAAAAGTGTAAAAAATTTGGAAATTTCATTTTCCAGCACGACAATGACCCCAAAAAGAATGCCCGTTATGCTAAAATAATGGTGTTTTTTCATTGCAAACAGCATTTACACACACTACCACAGTACCATAATATCAATGCCATTGAATATATGTGTACCACATTCAAAATAGGGATTCAAAAACCCAAAATTAGAAACAAATCTTATTTAAAACAATTGTGGCAAGAAGAATGGGCAAAATATCTTCAAATACCACCAAAAGTTGGTCGAATCAATACTACGACGTCTAAAAGTCATTATAAAAGCCAAAAGACATGAAATTAAATATTAACATTTTCTTTTTTCGCGAGATATTACAAAATTTTCGCTGGTGTATTCTCAATTTTTTGAGGCAAAAATTTGCTAATGTTTATTTTAAATGCTTCTGATATTTTTCAGTTTAGAGGTTTTTCTTTATTTTTACTTTAAATTAAACCAGTTATTGTGTGTACAAATACAAATATGTTTTGACTTCTAGTTAATGTGTTATTGATATTAAAAGTCGGATATATCAAGAAAAAGTGAGGTGTACTTCCAATTTTTTGAGCGACTGTATGTGTGGCACTCCACTTAGAGCCTTGGGATTTAAAATCCTGTTCAAAATCACTGACATGTTAAGTAGCAAATGAACCGAGAAGTGAAATGTTCATCAAATCGTTTTAGAAGCGATACTAGTATCGATGTTAGAATACTGTAATCGAGACAGGAAATGAAACGCAGCATATTACGAAGAGGGAGAAAAAGGTGTTCAGTTTACAGAGTGGCTATACGAAAATGACATTTCTAACGCCAAGCATATCTTGGCAGTATAATCAAACGCCCCATATCTCCCTCCTTCGTGTTTTCAATGCAAACAAAATGCATAGGATCATAATCGATATCACCTGCACTCTTAACAAATATAGGATCAGCTTTTAAAAATGATTGAAGACCTATTTAAGTAAGAACCGCAAAAAAATGGAAATCTCCAAATAGGCGAGAAATATTTTAAAAATCAGTTATACAATAGAATCAATCAAGAAGGAAAGATCAATACTTATTAAATATTTTGTCTCGTTTTGAATTAAACTGAATGAAAAAAAGTGTGAAAAATTACTTAATTGGTTATGAGAAGCCTTTATTTATATTGTTGTTTTCATGATTAAATCATTTTAGTCAATGTATTAATGTTCCAATTATATTTCTCAAAATCAAGAAGGCAGAAAATAAAAACTTTAGTACGGTTGTTCCGGAATCTAAATATGAAAGAAATTTCTCATATGTTGCCTGTTTCCAGGACTAAGAAAAAATAATTTTAAAAAGTTCGATTAAAAGTATTAAAAATTTCTAAATAAAAAAAATTCAGGCATTTTTCCCCTATCAGGCTTAGCGTTTGCACCGTGTGTATTAAAAATTTCTTTTGTATGAGAATTGTTTTAATATGCTTTGACAAAAAGAAAGAACTATTCCAACATTTATCTAACTCCAACATCCAAATTTTTTTTTCACCCGTGATATCCTTTTCAGTGAAAATTTCGACCACTGCCTTTCATCAGAAAATATTTACACACTATAAAAAATTGGGAAACAGACATTAATTAGAAACTAAAACTAAGTCCAAATAAATAAAGATCCAAAAAAATTTATCAGATAAATTTAATAATTTTTTAAAAATCTTTTCAGGTAAAACTTTATTATCATGTTAGAAAATGATGTTGTTTTGGGGATGAGGTTTTTGGCGTCAACAAAAATCTGTAAGCGAAAAATAAAAATTTTATTATCGGCATGAGCATCTCAGAAAATCAACTTTTAACTAACGCGTTGCCATCCTATTTAAAAAAGTTCTGATTTTTAAAAAAATAAGTTTATGACTACAGCTAATAAAACCTAGAAAAATGTCATTTTAAGCTCGTGATTATATGAAATGAAATAAACAGGAAATGGGATATGTTTTTTAAACAATAAATGCGAGACAAAGTTTTTTTAATAGTTTGCAATACCAAAGTTATTCATTCAACGAAACAATTAAAATGAATGAAAATATAATTTAACTCGCACGAGAACTTGGTGCTTGGCCGTTCAAGAAATTAGTTCTGAAATGATACAATGAAATATGCATAGCAGATTTTATTTTAATCTTTTTATTAGTATTCTTTGTTAGAAATGCTGAAGATTTTTGAAACAAAAAAAAAAAAAAAACTTGTGAGAAATTCTGCAATTTTAATATTCCAAGAAAACTATTACATAAAAAAATTTACATACTTATCGCAGCCAAAAGGGATGAATTATTTCATACGTAAGATTGAGTACAAATTAAAAAGGAAAACAAAATCTGTTTCATTGAATCTTATGCAAGCAGAAATTCACGGAAAACAAAGTAAAAAAAAAAAGCAGTCTAGCGGCTATTCATATGTAAATTTCTCTTCCGTTCTACGAATCTTTTCATGGCGAGATTTTCTCTTTGAACTCAATTAACATTAAATTTCTTATAATGAATTTGGGTTCCTCATAGAAATCTTTAAGCGCAAAAAATAAAGTTCAGCATGGTAATAATAATAATAAGTTAGTTTTAAAAATCAAATATTATTTCTAAATTTTAAAAAATCATTATAGATAGGAAATCAAGTGTAACAAAAATTAATTAAAAAATAAAATGTGGAAAATAAGAAGATTTAGGGTTATTATTAAAATACTCCAAATTTAGAGAAATTAATTGTCAAATCCAGAATTTTATTTAAAAAAATATACAGATAACAACGATTTTTTTAATGGTTTTAACCGTATTTTTTAAAAATTTCATACAATCTTGTAATGTTTTTTTTATTTTTATTTTTTCATCCGCTTCCATTTGTAAAACCGGTCCTTTTTTTCTCCACCATTTCTTTTTTTATCGGACTTACGTAAGAATTCATCAAAATATCGAGTATTTATTTATTTTTTGCACAGATTTCAAATATATAAAAAGTCATTATAGGTAAGAAACCAAGCGTAGCAAAAATTAATTAAAAATATAAAATGAGGAAAATAAGATTTTTTATTATTAATCAAATACTCCAAATTCAGAGAAATTGTAAAATCTAGAATTTTATTTAAAAAAATATACAGATTACAACGATTTTTTTTTTCAAAATTGTTTAAAACCGTATTTTTTAAAAATTTCACACAATTTTGTAGTTTTTTTTTTTCTTTTTCATCCGCTCCCATTTATAAAACCAGTCTTTTTATCGGATTTCCTCAAGATACCGAGTATTTATTTGTTGCAATAGCAAAGAAGTAATTATAGAAAGGAAAGCAAGCGTTGCAAAAATTAATTGAAAATATATGAGGAGGAAAATAAGAAGATTTATACTTATTGTAACTAAAATACTCCAAGTCCATACACGAAATGGAATCAACCTATTGAGATTAAAAGTGTTTTGCTTCTAAATGATCTAACAAATGCGACTGACTTTCACTTTCTGTATTTAAGTCTGTATCGCAAGCAACTTTTACAGGCATCACGACCAGTTTGACAGCATTCAGCTCTCGATTTCATAATTGTTTCTAAGAACTACCACTTTTGCCCATAAATAGCAAGAATAACGGCTTGAAAGCTCCTCCTATGGAAACAGGCAAACGGAAATTTTAGTAAACCTGTGCAAAAAAAAAAAAAAAAAAAAAAAAAAAGACCACCTATCTACTTATTTTTAAAAAAGTTTAACCGGAAGGAAGTTTTTTTTATTTAGATTACCAATATTTTTTGGGTAGAATGATTTTAAAAAATATATAATCGTAATAAATAGAGTATCATCATTAGATCCATTATCAATGATATTTCATATTTATTGAAAAAAATACTTAAAAACCAAAATGTGGGAAATTAGAGCGTATCAAGATATGGATTTATAATATTTTCAAGAAAACTGAGAATTAGAACTGTTATTATTGAAGCTCTAACTATAAAATCGCAACAAGAAAAATATTTTTATGTTAGTGCCTATAATGCGATTTTTTTAAACATAAATAAAGTAATTGTCAGTAAATGATTTTAAATAATAATATTTCTTTTTATGATAGCAGTTCTTTTTTGCAAACTGATCAAACCTAACTTTAAATTACTAATTAATATAAAAAATGGCATATGTATCACTGATATATATTATTTACTTTAGTACCATATGTATTTCTGATCGAAAATGCTTACAATAAGTCAACACAGAAGTAGAAATAAAATAAAAATTTTGGCTCCTAAATTAGCAAATTACAAGGGAGGTTGGATTGGGTTCCTAGAATTGTAGAAAATAAATAATTTATGTTGTTGTTACTTATGGCACTTGCCATATTGGACAAGACCCTCGCTGATACAGCAGCAGATTTAAGCCGAAAGGAGCGTCTCTTGTTTTTGAAGTAGCGCTAATTAGGGTCAAAAGTACGACTTAGTTACACACTCACCACATTCACTTGCACAGCCCTTTTTTACAGGAGGGGGGGAATTCACACATCTCATAGAAAGCATACAGAAGAAGAACCATGCCCGAACCGAGACTCCTTGAACACGAGGAAGATGCGCTACCTCTGCGCCAGAAAGCCGGCATAAATAATTTATATAAGTGAATATTCTGTATTTCCTTTCTTATAAATTTAACCCCAGCAAATTTAGAAAATTGTAGATAATCATTGATTTCTTCTAAGTGTTGTAAGTATATTAATATATTTCAAGTGATGGATAAAATTTTCTAGGTTACATAAGAAATATATGCAAGAAGTTTTTTTAATAACTTCATATATTAAAAGCAATATATAATATCAAATAGATGTAGAATAGGTTATTTTTAAGCCTTATTTAGATTCCTCATATCATCCCATATAAGTTAACGTCAGAAAATAATTTATAAGATCAAAAAGAAACACAAAACGTTCTCATTACGCTAAAACATTTCAATACTGAACTTTTCGGAACCGAAGCAATGAACCCATAAAAAAAAATAGGTTCATTGAATATTCAGAATGAAAGGCTATCTCATGAATAGGAAGTTTTAGAAAATTATATATTTAAATGGACCCCACGAATTCCACTTAGTACCTGGAATATTTTAATCATTTTCCAGCCTTTATCTGCATGATAATGGCTAATATCGCTAATATAATTGTGAAGAGTGCCTTCACGCTTGAGCTGCCAACCTTATAGAGAAATTATTTGGGGGAAAACAGGTTCACTTGCGCACATGTACTTATCTATTCTGTAAGGCTCGTTCGATATTTTGTTCGGGTTTTATCGCGAAAGACGACAGCTTTCAACAATATGATATTTTTGAAAGAGGCATGGGAATCGAAGTAATATTACTTGGAGAGATAAATGCGAGCAATAACAAAACGATTTCTTCTTCAGTGAACACAAGTATTATCAATCAGTCGCCAATATTTTGATTTCTTATGCAAGATTAAGGTCCGGTTTGGTTTGTCTGCGTTTTGTGGAAGAACGGCCATATTTGGCTCCTTTTCCATAAAATACAAACCCTTATGATGCGTAGAAAAAAAGATTTTAAATTAGTGACAAGCCATCGCAATTCAATATTACTGTCTCGGATGTTCTAAAATAAAATTAAAATTAATGGATTACCCAAAATAAAACTGAAATGGATATTTTATTCTTTAAAGATACTCAAATTATTGGATAATTACTACAAATTTTTCTTTTAATTACTGTGCAGCATAAGAAAAGTTTGAGAGAGTTTCGTGATTACTAATTGAATAGTAATTTTTCATTACGTACCTTTTGCGCATGCGCAGTTTTAAGCAAACCAACAAACATGGTGGCATTGAAGATTTGTTTAATTAACAGAATTCTAAGAAACTCATACATGAGAAAAAATATTTCAATAAACGAATTGATGGTGAGAAAAAGATTTTTTTTAACTTAAGGAGGATTAGGAGCTATTAGTTATTTTTTAAAAATTCAAAATTTGATCAATTGATTTATAACAGTTGATTTATGTAAATAAAACGGAAATGTCAATTATTTCGATCCACATAGATACCTAAATTTTAAAATACTCCAAAAGAAATTTTTTTTTCTATGCAACATAAGGAAGGTATTACAGATAATTTCATGATTAGAAATTGAATAGTTATTTTTTTTCATTAATTAAAAAAAACAAGTGTCCTTCGCGCAAGCGCAGTTTCGCACGAACCACCAAACATGTCGGCACTAATGATTTGTTTAATAAATGAAATTCAAAGAAGCTCAAACACGAGAAAGAGAGATATTCCAGTTAAAAAATCGATGCTGAATTTTTTTTCTTTCTTTAATTTGAATTTGTTTAGGAGTGCCTGCTATTTAAAAAATGTATCAAAAATTTAAATAATTCTTTTAAACGGTTAATGGAAATTGAAAATGGTTTTCATATTCTATATTGTAAACGAATAATAAAGTTGTCATTCACATAGGATTAATTAAATTTTATATACTCGTTTTAAAACTGTTAATAACTGACGGAGGACGCTTTCTATGATTTTTAAAAATAGTTAAGGATTATTGGTAACATTTAGAGAAATAATGAGATATTACAACTCTTTGGTGCTGTAGATTTTTTTCCATTCCAATTGAAAATTAAATTATGGACGGTGGAAACATTCTGTGTTGGGTCCACATACTAATATTAAATATACTCTTATTCTTCATTATACAATATTTTACGCTACATAATTTTCAATAACTGAATCAATATTTGATAACTTTAAAAGTCACCATAAATATTTATCATGCTTATAAATATTAAAATGTAAGACAGGATTTAGTAAAAGTTTCGTAACAAATGAATGAACAATCTTTCATTATTTATAGACATAATAATTTCACCCCCAAATGACTTAGATATATCAGGTAATTGTTAATATATTAATAAAAATAAAATTAATTAAATTTAATTTTTTAAGTTAATATCTATAGAATACTTCTTTCCGAATTTTAGTATAATTGGAGGGTGATAAATTTATTTGGATAAAAAAAACAGTAAAAATAAATAATTATATGTATTGTTCATACTTCATAGTGTCTTCCTCTAAAAAAAATATTTCCAAGTTTCCGATTTTAAAAATTTTTCTTGGTTTATTTATTGAATTCATTCTTCCCTTTTCTTGACTGGCGTCACGGTTTGCTTGCTTCATTGCATGCCCAAGTTTATAAAAATTATTTATTCAGTTTATTTTAAACATAATCACATTTGTTTCACATTTGAAATTTCACAAAAATGTAACAATGCGAAGCTAATTTTAAAGGAATCCATTACTATGCATACTAAAATGATCAAAACATGGGGTTAATGTATTTCTATAATTTATAAAGCCAAATATATATATATAT
>JAOUZG010042725.1:5359003-5373510 GCA_026289955.1 Argiope argentata
GCGGCTAGCGTTTTCACCTTTGGCGTGCGTTTTGCTCGCTCGTAACAATATTTATACGTCATTTTTCGCCTGTCTTAATAAATCAAAAGCTATTTTTAAAATATCACTCTAAATTTGCTTTTAATTACGTAAGAATTTTGAAAAATAATTTTTTTTTTAAATCCTGAGATTTTAGTATCCGAAATGAAACTAAATTTGTGAAAATTCTATCTTTCAGCTGTTACCTTTTTAAAAATACTATTAAACATTTATAAAATTGAATTTTAAACTTCTACATTTACTAAGCCTGATATTTTGTGCCTCAAATGATTAAAAACACATACGATAAAAAAATAAAATGGTGCATAAGATTATATTTGAGAATAAAAAAAAGAGCAGTGGGGAATCTATCCGTAAAAAGCCATTATTACATGTGTTTATAAATAAATTGTGCAGTATTTAAATTTGTTGTTGTTGTTATTTGGAATTATTTAGTTGCCATGGAGAAGCTCTCTGAGGCAGTGAATGATTTAAGCCTAATCAGCGTCTCTTGTTTTGTAGTAGCGCCAACTAGTACCAAGAGGGCAACTCACTCGTCACAATCGCTTGCACAGCCCTTTTTTACAGGGGGCCACATTCACACACCTTACCGATAGAACACAGAACATCCATGCTCGAACCGGGACACCCAGATCAGGAGGAAAACCAGGACGCTGGCGTATTTAAATATAAATAGGAGAAACAAATGCCTTATTATCATTTTTATTTAAAAAAAGCATTAGTGACTATTTACAACAATGCATAGGCATCTATGATGGATAAAAAGAAATCTAAAAAAATAGAGTTAATTGTGTTAAACAAACAATCAGTTATGCTACTGAAAAGATTGCGAAATAATTTTACAATGTATTTTTTTTTCACCCTTTTATTCTCTGGCTTCAATTTACCTCACTGATAAGCCATAAGCAAAACACTTCATCAACAAAAACGGTCGCTTCATTTATAGGCAGCTGATGTTCTGCTGGAATTCCCATAGGAAATGCGCTAGACGACTGTATGTTACATAATAATACTCCGACAGCATTGCATAATCATAGATAAAATGAATAACTTTGTTTTAAATATAAAATAAGTTTTGCTCTCTCGTAGGAATTAAAACTCATCTGACTTCCTTCAGGAATTTCGGATTGCAAACGCTGAACAGCTGGATTTTTCACGCCTTTCAATTATTCATGCAGGAAAGGAAACTCGATTGCCAATTCACACGATAAACGCTTATTACTTCTCAGCTGTAAAGGTGCCAAATGTCAGATCAAACAAATTCGAAAAAGGAAGTCAAGGGAGAGGAAGAGAGGACTTGACAATGCAGAAAACGTTGTCGGATGTCTTTAATAGAAATTTAACGGAAGCTAACTTCGCTGATGTCCAAATACACTCGAAACAAGTCAATGTGGGTTTTTTTAATGTGACATCGCTAATAATGGTAAAATACTCAACAATTTTATTACGATAATTTTTTTAACGACATTTAAAGAATATTGAACATTGAAGATAATATATATATATACTGTTACGAGCGAGCAAAACGCACGCCAAAGGTGAAAACGTTGGCTGCGCTTCACGGGATGCTCCGCGCCAGCCGGGTTGACTTGGCGGGAAGAATGTTCTGGTAACCCCGAGTCAATTCTGGTTGAGCCGCGTTTTCTCCCGGCGCTTTCTCCCACGTATATAAGAGGCGGGTTGCCTCTTCCTGGCAGTTAATCTCTCGAAGAGAAACGTTTCGCTTTACTCGCGGAGTTACGCTTGTGAGCTGTGTTTGCGTTTACTGTTAACGCTGTGTTATTGAGCTCGCTGTGCTTTACTGTTGCTGTGCTATACTATAGCTGTTTTGCAAACTGTGTTTATTGTGCGTAAGACTTGCATTTACGCTGTAAGTGACTGATTATTGCTGAATTGTGTTTTCTGAAGTTTTACCTTTTCAAGTCATCCTGTATATACCTGTAAATAGCTGTAAATAAATTTGTTTGTGCTGTCCTCAAATAAAGTCCATTCAATCCGAAACCGCTAAGCTAAAAACGCAACAATACATATCTTAGACTAACAGGGAATTCGTAATAATAATTATGTTATTAAGCAATTATATATCATTACATCGCTGTTAGAACATGCTATATTTAATATGGTTTAGGATTAACCCTCTTACACCGCACATTTTTATTTAAAAGTGCCTAAGCAAAGATATTCAAGAGAAATCAAAGCAACGATAAACGCCAAAGTTGGAATTTAATATGTAAAAATATTTAACGCATCTTAAACTGAAAACGTCATTGTATTCAAAATTCTGATGAGTAAAATGTATATTTCTATAAGAATAACAAATATGAAGAATTCAAAAAGGGTCGAACGGAAGCATAAAGGATAAACATGTATTCTTATATCTGTAAATAATGCAATGGCATCATAAAAATAATATCAATCTCAAAGATCAAGTGAATTCAAAATTAGTTGTTAAACACCTGGTGACAAAAAAAAGTGAAAAAAAAAAAAAAAGAAGAATTCTAGACACTTCTTTGTTGTGCGAGAAAAGATGTGTAAGTTCAGAATAAATAACTTCTTTCAAAAGAAAGATTTTTTAAAATTCTTTTAATCTGAAATTTCGCAATATAATACAATATATTTTGAATGATAATAAAATGAATCATTTTGAAAAAACGAATATATGTAAATGGATATCTTCTACTAACAATCATATACAAATCTGCTTACAATCAATTCGGTATGATATATATAATTTCTTATACTCATTTATATGTAAAGTAAAAAATTCAGCCATACTAATAGTTGTTAAATTAAAAATTAATTAATTTTAAACTATCAACAATATAAATTTCTAAATCGTGTCGTAAACAAAATATTTCAATTATGTTCGAAATCATAGGAGAATCCCGTTCTTTTGACAAAAAAAAATTCAATGAAAAAAAATCTAGCTGTTTTTTTTTTATTTGTTTACATTACGGAAATTTCAAGTCAACAATAATTCAATAAGGAGAAAGATAAAGCTCTCCTGAACTTTCAATTTACAATTATTTATTTTTCCCTTGCTAAAAATCATTTATATTTTTTAAAAACGCGCATATACATGAAGGCCTTTGAAATTTTTTTTTAAATTAATAATAAAGTTTTATATAAAATTAACAGTGGTGTATTATTTTACCCTGTTAGATTATTATACCGTCTAATTTATTACTATAATATAGATATTTTTAAATGTGTTTATCAATTTTCAATTAATTGATTAAATTACGTAAAGATGATAAATAACTATAAGTACCACCATCTGCATCTTTTTTTTTAAATGTATATTAATCTCTACGGTATAAAACCTAGTTCAGTAATAGAGGATAGCTGACTCTATTGACACAACACTGCTGATTATATCATCATACAATCAGCACACTAGTGTCGATATTCTGATATTGCTGAGTCAACAATCGCGCAACAAAAATATGGAACATTTTCCACCATGGATTGTTTTTCCCCTCGAAACTAAAATATTTTTTTTAAAAAGAAGCTTACATCCATACATCAACTCAGGGCATTGTAATGAATTTTCACAATTTAACAACTAAAATATAATTAAAGTGTTAAAAATTGAGCCTCGGTATTTGTGTAAAGTGTTAAACTACATATCTCATCCATTTACACAATAAACACTTTATAATCAAAAATTGCAACAACGATTTAAACGATTGTGCTTTAGATTTATTTACTCTGTTTTCATTCTCGATTATTTGTTACAGCTCACAATAAGAACCGGATGTTTTCTCTCATTTAACAGAGCTGTGGCGAATATGCCTTGTTAACTGGCGAAAAGTGCTCGAAGGCATTCGTCCTTCCACAAAACCGCGAAACGCACGGCGCGGATTCTTTTGTTGAAAATGCGATCCGCATCACAATACCGGTGGAGAATGGGAAAAACCTTTGCTCCCTGTGCACGCTCAATTAACGTCGTAAGCCACTCACCCTGCCTCGACTCTACGTGGGCCTAAACAAAATGCAATCAGGGCCGGAGATCTCAAAGAGAACAAGATTCACCCACTTTGCGACTGGTAAACAAAATCGCTTGGATGAACCGCCTTTCGTCACACAGGAAAAAAAAGTCGTTTATTAAACTTTGGAACAGAGAGGGAAAGTTTTTGGTCTTTTTTCCAATAAATTAGGTAAACAAACGGAGTGGACATACATACGTCATGATTTAAAAAAACTTTATATATATATATATATATAAAAAAATATATATATATATATATTGTAGTTTTACTGGAACACCAGTGGGAGTGTTTCCCCCACGATTTAACTCCATGGTTGTATAAATAGTCAGTTTATGTTTAACTTCATAACATAACGAATAAAAGAATATGCGTCTGCCCTTTGCATCTTTGATAATGTACAAAAATTAATAAAAATGCAGCACTTAAGTATTAAAAATTTTATACCAGATTTCATTTATTGTTTGTCAATGAACTCTAAAATCCTCCTCGCATCTGTTAGGATGGGTTTAATTCGAAAAAATAGGGGTGAGAGGAATTATGAAAGGAGGAGGTGTTTACATTTATCAATAAAGTAAAATTCCGAAATACGCGCATTCTTCCGCGTCTCACCCCTTAATAAGATAGAATCGTCGAAAAGTGGTCGTCTCGGGATACTGAAACGAGCAGTAAGTTGCTTACTGTACTTATTTCTCTTTTGAATTTCACCCAGTTTTTTGAGTTTTATTAATAATTCAAAAGTAGTATTTTCATTTTACTGAACTTTATGTTTAAGCTTAAATTTCAGGTCTGAGAAATAAACTTTCTGCGGAACCCTATGCAACCATGAAGAAAATTAAATTTAATGATGATTTTTTTTGCCATTAAAAGATGAGTATCCTGTTACTATATACAAAAGTATATCACACATGCACATTCTGCACACATGTAGTGCATCCTCTTTTCTTGTCCCTGTGTGTAACATTCCCTGTCTACATCGTCTGTATTTGGGAATCCTCTTTGATATATGATTTCCAATACTGGCTAAGCATACATCATCATGAACTGCACAATTCTTTGCTTGAAAGCTAACAAAACATACTTTTTTTAAAAAGTATATCTGTCCATTATCTAACGCTGTATTAGCAGTAAGATAATATAAGTGGAACGTAATCTTTCCAATGCCCACGAAAGGGTTTTACAAAACATTCTGTCAAAAAAAATTGAATCTAAATGTTCTACCCCCACCCCAATAAAAACTTACAATATTTGATTTGCTTTCTTTCTCCTTTGAAATTAATAAAAAGATATGAAAAAATTTGAATAGCTCGACAGGCATCTTAGCATAAACATGGGCAACTATAATGTTTTTTTTTATTTAAAAATGCTATTTTAAATCACCACATTCGGTTTTTTTAACTCCCTCTCTCTCGAGGCAGAAAAGTTTTTGTTTGTATTAATAATGCAGGAAATGCATTAATGAAAACTGAATGAAATATTCATTACCGTTTAACCCTCCTTTGGCAAAATTTTTAGAAAGAGTCAACTCTTTATAACAATATTTTGTAATTCCGATTTGGCATTAAAGAACACAATATGCCAGCGATATATTTAATTATATACAATAAACAACAATTTTCTTACATTTAAATTTATAGGTTTTGATTATACTTAAATACAATAAATAAAGCTAAAAAGATTAAAATGAAATCAGCTATGCATATTTCAGTGTATCATTTCAGAACATCCTTTCTTGAACGGCCGAGCACCACGCGCTCGTGCAAGTCAAATGATATTTTTATTCATTTTAATCGTTTCATTGAATTAGTCAATTTAGTATAGCAAATGATTAAAAAAATAACTTTGTCTCGCATTTATTGTTTAAAAAATTTCCTACTTATTTCATTTCATATAATCACGCGCTCAAAATGACATTTATCTAGGTTTTATTTGCTGTGGTAAGAAACTTATTTTTTTAAAATCAGAGCTTTTGTAAATGTAATGGTAACCCGTTATTAAAAGCTGACTTTCTGAGATGCTCGTGCAGATAATAAAATGTTTATTTTTCACCTACGGATTTTTGTTGACGCCAGAAAACCTCATTCTCAAAACAATATCATGCTCTGGGATGATAAAGACATCAAATCGGAAAAATTATCGGTCTTTAACTTAAGAATTGTTAACCTACATGACAATTTACTCGATCTTATATCATTATAATTATATTCGTTCGGTTAATTACAGGTTAATGTCCTCCTTTTTTTCGCATATTAAAAGAGCTGGGCCCGCTCCCGTGTTTCTTACATTTCCAGAAAAGAATCCGCTTTGTTCGGAAGTTCGGCCACCTCGCACAGGCAAATGTCAGGAGTTCCGAGAAACCATTCAACCGTAGACGGCGCCTCCACAGGCAGAGAAAGTGAGGCTTCGCGCAAGCAACAGCGCCAAACAAAAAGATATCGGTAGCAAATTAACAATTCCCAGCGATTGATTTATATCAAAATATAAATTAGCAGAACATTTTATCCCTTTTAAATTCTTTTCCCATAGTAGGCATCTTAAATAGCAGAGAATATCAAAAAGTCAATATATTCTCGCGTAAATCAAACGCGCTTTGAGAATTTTAGCGTCCGCCAAGCATGTTAAGAAGAAAAAGCATAAGACATTAGTACAGTCTATAGACATTAGTACAGTCTCTAGTATAACTATAAGACATTAGTACAATATATTAGTCTCTACTATAAGACATTAGTACAGTCTCTAGTACCCAGCTTGATGGGGCGGATGGACAGGACGAATATTCCAAAGTTCTATGAACGCATTTCTTTGCCCACCAATTCAACAAAACTCACTGTCTTAATACATATTTCTCACTTCCTATTGAGTACCAAGCCTCCATTTATCTCAAGCCATAGAATGAGAAAACGGCCATGATCTATTGAATCATAGAAGTAATTGCCCGCAACATATCGAGTTAAAATAGAAGGCCCTTTACTGGTAGTATAGGCTTATATACTGTACTACACGTTTCAAGAATTTGTTGAAGAAAAAATAAGTTAAGAGAATATAAGCAGTTCAACTTTGAACGTACATTTTGTAATAGCTGACTTAAATGCAGTAAACGTAAACGTAAGCCGAGTGCTCAGTAAGAAAATTCGCACAAACCGATTTTATTTTTCACTGATAAGTGTTTAGATAGATATGGAAAGGTAACAGATATGAATCAAAGTTTATATATTTCAGTTTTTGAAAAATCCTTGATAAATAACTGATTTTACAATTCAACCCGTTTTCAATACCTCGACATTGTTACCAAAGTAACGCCTTGTCTTCCACTTTTAATGACGATAAAAGAAAACTATGCCGGATTATACGGAAGCCGGATTCTCGGGAGTGTACTGTAGCCACTTATTCGTATCACATGACTCAGACGTCGCATGAATTTAATCCATTGTTGCATTTTAAACTTAAGTTCCGTAAGTGATTAATTTAATTATAGACTTAAAAGTAAATTTTGACATAATATTTAGAGACTAAAATGGGCAACACTATTATTATAAAAACCAGGTCGTTCTGTTGCTTTCTCTTTAACTTTCGAATGCTAGATAATGTTCATTTACTTTGCACCATAAAAAAGGAACATCTTATCACTTTAAATGAGAAACTCTTATATGTATACATATTTATAAATTTATTTCATGTATCACAGAAGCGGCTCAAACTATTTGGACCAAATTTTATAATTCGATAAGGTTTCAATTTTTAAGTTTATCTTTATAGATGTCTTTCCTGAAAAAGGACCTTTTTATACACATATACACACATAAACAAATATATATATATATATATTTTATAAATAACTATTATAGCCTTTTTCTATCTGTTCTCATGCTGACAATGTTATTCAGAACCATCTTTTAATTTATGGTAGTACTTACATTGCTGCTATTTTATAACTTGTAACATAAAATTTTCCGAGTGGACGCTATTTGACATCATCCGGATACGAATACGTCCGTCTCACATTTAATAACAACAATCAATTATTGTGTTAATAAATTCAAATAACATATTAAACTAAACATATTCATGATTTATTTAAATGACCAGTTCGTATGAAGATAAGATTGAAAAATATTCATATGTTATCCATATATGATTCGTATTTAAATATTTCCTTTAAAAAATAAACATAATTTTACAAACAAACAAACAAATGCCGAAGCTCAGTTTTCCGGGTGCTTAATTTGAAAGAGAGAAAACTGATAAAATTTAGAAAATAACGAACACATAATTCATATTACTGATAGAAGTACCAATTCGGACGTAATTGAAACGTTACAATTTGTTATTTTTGCAATTAAAAAATATATAATATTTTTCTATCCCCTCTAGATTTCTATTATACCAATTTGAAATAAATAGCTTTTAATTTAGTTACTAGGAATATAGTATGACAAGCTGAGGAGGAAACATTAAAGTTCACCCATAAGCATGCAATCCCTGTGGCATTCTTTTTTGCATGAACACCTAAAACGTTAACCTTATATCAGATACAACCAACAAGTTGATAGCGATCTATGAAAGGAAAAGATTTAAATATAGACAGAATATTTCCAGTAAAGGTGACAATTTCATAGGTTAATGCTTTAGTGGTACCTGAACTCTCATTTTTCCAAAGCTGGGTAGATTTTAAATTTGGATAAATTAATTTGAGCTATAAAAGTTAGATGCATATTAATAGATATGAAGCAAAATATTTTTCCTAGTCCCATATAAATTAATAACTTCACATGTATAGTTTTGAAAATTTGCTATCGTAAATTTTTGAAATTCAAAAATCGCAAATTTTCTGAACGATATTATAGATTTATAAAATTATATGGGGGTTAGGATAAATTATTTTATACTTATTGATCTATTTTAAAAGCTTAGTATATTAAAAAAAATATTTAAATAAATAATGACATTAATGAATTATTTTTTTTTCGATTGTAAGATTTGTAACGAACAGACAAGAAGCGAGTCACTATAGTACTGTCATCTAGTTTTGAATTCTGTTTTAGATTTCTCTGTGTTAGAAGTCTCTAGCTCATTAGAAAGTTAGTTTAAAATCGATTTTTCAAAATTTGCTCTAAATAGAAAAACAGAGCAGAAAATGAGTTTATTAATAAAAATTATAAATAGACGTTTGTAAAAGGTTACTGCTTTCAAACACACACATTTCTTAATATGACAACGAATCCTAAAATGTATTTAATTCGCTTATTTATTTCATAGAAGAAGAAGAAAAAAAAATCCTTCCCCATAGAAAATTTTCGGAAGAGAAATTCCATTTGGAAGTTTACATCCTGCAGATATGATTGCAAAACAGCTGATCAAATTTCCACCTCTTTTTTATTATTAAGTAAATGCTCTGAAACAAAAACACTTCTAAATTCAACAGCGAAAAAAATTTACAGGTGCAAGTGAAAACATAACAATCTTCACGGAATGATACAAAAAAGACACTTTTCCTCACGAAGATCAAAATCAGGAGACATTAGGAGAAAGTTGAATTCGTGTCTAAAAAAAATACCCACGAAATTATTATCTGCAAAAAAGAGAGAGAGAGAGAGAGAGGGAGGGAGGGAGAAGTAGGGAAGAAATCGGAAATTGGTATTTGTTTTAATCGAAATGACACTTCAACAATGATGATAAAAAATAAAAAAAAGAGTTTGAAAGAGTTACGAAGGGGAAAAAATGCAGATGGATAAAAATCAAAATAACTCCAGATGCTTTCTTCTTTTGGTGCACGAGACGGAAGAGAAAAAGAAAGGGGGGAGGGAGAGAAAAAAAAAGATCGGCACTTAAAAGATCCGACAGGTGATAGAGTAGAAAAACGTTTCCTTTTCACCCCATAATGCTAAAACTAAACACCTTTTCGGAAACGCAGCAATATTTCAAATCTTAACGAATTTCCAACAATAATCACTTCCGGAAATTCTTCAATGCGTAGTATAACAAAGGCATCCCTTTAGTCTTCTTCCATAAAAGATTGCAATTATGGGTCTGAACAAAAGAAATACGAATATTCGATTTTCATTTCATCTGCAATTCGGCGGTTTCAATTTTTTTAATGAAAATGGTTATATTTATATTTGGTTCGAAATAAGAGCTAATTTGAGTTTTCTCTCTTGATACAGCCTCTACAGGAAATTTATACTGGTTAGAATGGGATCAATCCATGCCACCTGGAACAGGCCAAATACGCCGTGGCAATTTTATTTTGAAGTCTATTGCACATAACCCTGCATGAAAATATCAGGATTATATTTTTTCCACAAACATCTAATGTACATTCACAATGACCCGTTTCTTCGGTGGGTTTTTTTCTGTTTTGCTTCATCAAGTGGAGAAAAGAATCAATTACTCATTTTGAAGCATTGTGTCATCTCGTAGACCAATTACATTCAAAATTTTCAATCTACAATTTTGAGCTGAGTGTTAAATTTCAATCGCCTAACTCGTAGAATTTTAAAGCAACTTGTTAACATACACACAGACTATTTTTTCATGGAAAGTATCCAATAAGTTATAGCAACCTATTAATTTGATATAAAAATCGCATAACAGACTTCATTTATCAAACTTGTAGTATTTTTGAATTAGTTAGTTTATATATTAGTTTATATATGTTAGGACAATTTTCATATAGATAAATTTTATCTAATTTTCGTTACAAACTAAACATTTTCAGTTTTATCACATTGCAAATTTCAATAGTCTTATCTTTCTCGTTTCCCAATTAACGTCTATTCACATTAACGCAAATATAATTCTTCACTTATGTTTGCCAGACACAGGATACTAGAGAGAATCATTAAAAAATTTTACAGGATCATTTTTGTCGATAAAAGTATATTTTTAATACAGGATACTCTGTTAATGAATCTAAAAAAAAATTGGTGGGTTGTCAGTAAGCACCAAGATGAAGCAAAAATAGCCAAGAACATGATATTGCAAACCACACTAAAAAGGTAAAAATGCGAAAATGAATACATTTTTTGAGAAAAGATTGCATTATCAACACACAAAATGCACACATCCGGGAATTTGATCATCCTCATGCAAATGTAGAAGAAATTAGTCCAATTTAGTGTCAATAGTGGACAGGAATTCCGTTGGAACCGTACTTGCAGTCCAAACACCAGAATAGCCCTTGGGAAGACGCCATTGGCAGTGTGTCATTTGCTGCCTAACATACCTTGTTTTTCAGCAATATGACCGCCCGAAAATGTTGTAAAGTATGACAGCCACAATGCAGCGAGATTTCAGTTTCAGCGAGACATGAGATTCATGCAAAATAATACCTTGCATAATTTTTTCCTCAGGAACGAAATCACCTCAATGTTGCATAACTAAAACGGTGGACTAGAAGTACAAGATCCACTTTTTTAGTCTCCACCTTTATCGGATCTCAATCCGTGTCACATTTACCTGAGTGATCACTTTAAATTCCTCCTTTCTACAACGCCTATGGACACAACCGAAGATCTCATTGTGGGATTATGATGAGTCAGACATCGAAAGCTCACTTGTTGTCTTCTACCGTATTCAAATATCGTTTTTTACTTCGTTGTATATTGCATAATGGATTTACTAAGAGTGGCTGGCCACTATTGATGGCCACTTCCAGTAACTCTTGTAATAATTAATCAAATATACATTTTGTAATTATTATAGCACTTTTTTTCGTTCAGCGTGACACTATATACGCTTTTCGTGATTTTCGCCCTATTATCAAGGCTTGCATGTCATATGACATCGTACGTCTTCTAACTCTGAATATTTACAAATATTCCAGTGAGTTTGTCGGTAAATTAACAAAAAAAAATCATCTATAGAAGAAGATAACATTTTTAGACATACTCCTAGACATGATTTTCTATTATACATGCTGTGATTGTTCAAAGAAATGTAACTAGAAGTAAGAAATATGCTTTTTAACATAGTTTCGGGAGGGGGGGTGCAAAAAAGTAATAGGTAAATACCACACTTTAAATATGCATTTAAAATGTCAATTTCTTTTAAAGATACTTTTGTATCAGTTATCAGAATAACAATTAACTTCTCCAATTTGTAAAAAATTTAACTTGAAATTCGAAACCATACATTAACTAATATTAAATAACATTTTATTCAGATATTAAAATGCTAGTTTTTAATGTAAAGCATCCAAATGATGATTAAAAAATAACTCGAACTTTATGCTTTCAACATCTATCACAAATCAAGCAGGCCAAAAAAAATCGTCGCAAATTTAGCATTGTAAACGAAAATAAGATTTCAAAAATTGGGTTTCATAATTTTTTTTTAAATTAAAAATTTAGACAGAAAAAGAAATGATTTGCCCCAAATAAATCTCCTTACTTTTTTTTCCAACACATTTTTTGAAATCTAGTCCTAAGATTTCATTCTCTGCATTCTAAAAATATACTAACAATCTAAAATAACACTTTCAAAACAAATAAAAACAGTAACGCTTACGCAATTCAATAATAGCAAAAGTAAAAAATAGTATTAAAAATGGTATTTCGTAAATTTTTACTTATTTTTTTTTTCAAATGAATAGAAAAGGATTCTTTTCCCCCAACTATTTAAGGTTTAAAATACTTAATTTCGAAAATAAGAATGCATGTACAAAACGCATAATCTTTCTCGGTGTGACGTGATTTTACTGCAATAAAGCAGAGTTGCGAACGTAGTCTCCTGATAGAAAAACGAAGCCACAAATGATATTTAAGGCCGGTAACAGAGGTCCTAATATCAAATTTCAGGAATTAAGGTTTTGTCGCCAAAACTATTGCAAATGGTGGGAAAAGAAAGAAAATTTCTTCCCTCAACTATTTATGATACTGACAAATTATCACGTATTTTTTTGTTTCATAGAGTAATAAGGGGGAAAAAAGAGACTAAAATGAAATTTGCTATGCATATTTCAGTGTATCATGTCAGAACAGAATTTCTTGAACGACCAAGCACCAAGTGCTCGTGCAAGTTAAATTATATTTTTATTCCTTTTAATCGTTTCATTGAATGAGTCACTTTAGTAATGCAAACGATCCAAAAAAAAATTTGTGTCGCATTGATTGTTTAAAAACAATATAACATTTCCTATTTATTTCACTTCACAAAATCACGTGCTCAAAATGACATTTTTCTAGATTTTATTCACTGTATTTATTAACTTATTTTTTTAAATCGGAAGCTTTTGTAAATGCTATAAATGTAATACCAATAATAAATGTAAACCAAACATGTTATTAAAAGCTGATCATTTTGAGATGCTCCTGCAGATAATAAAATTTCAATTTTTCGCCTGCGGATTTTGGTTGACGCCAAAAACCTCATGTTCTGACACAATAACAAATATGCCTTTGGGGGGGGTGTTTTTTCCACCATTTTATTGGAACAAAATTGTGATTCAGATTTACAATTCGGGAAACAAATTCGCATACCAAATTTCTTTTTGTTATGTTGCGTTTTCCTGAGAAAAGACAAGCAGTTCGATTTTTTTTAATTTGCCTAAGTATCAAATAAAAAAAATTTGTAAAAAAAATGCACATTCTATAAATTATAAAACATTGATGATAGTATTGGCATTCTCAAGTATGATAGATCTAATTTCTATCTGCTAATCCATTTAGCTATTACATTATTTATAAACACCAAACTTCATTATAATCATCTATAAATCTGGACCCCTTATAAGTTTCGAAAAATAATAAGTCTTTAAAAAAAACATATATATTTTCACAAATAATAAAAATAAAAAATAACCAAAAGTAAAGCATTAACATTTTGACTTAGTTTAAAATGCGTTTAAATGTGAGCATTAAATTCACATAAAAAGCGGTGAGCCATAAGGTGCATTGTCTATGATCGCAAATCAAACGCTGTCTACTTTTGACACATATTTTTAAGATTCTAAGTAAGATATTGGTCATTACAGAGAGAAATTTGATACTAAGTCAGTGATGCGATATATTTTTGCTTTAGAATTTTCCTCGATTATTTGTCATAGTTTCTGATACGAAATCTGTAAATTCTAAGATTCAGTAAGAACGTTCTCAAATAAAAGCGAGTAGTTAATTAATGGAAACTATTTCCACAACAGTATTTTTCATTCGAACAAAATTTTGCTGTAGAAAGATATAAAAATATATCGCTGATAGAATACGAACTAGCAAATATAAAAAATCATGTGTTTTTCAACTTAATTCACGAGGATTCCTTAAGAAATGACGCGTTTGGTGGCAATGACTTAACTTTGAATTGCCATTTCAAACTAAAGAAAAATAGCAATTTCAATGCATAGAATAAATTTGATGCGTTCCATAGTTTATTTTTGCAGAGGCAATATCAAATGAATGAAAACAAGTAAGCCATGAATGAAAATACATAAACAGGGCAACAGTTCTAAAATTTAATTCACTGATATAAATGCAAACTAACAAATGT
>JAOUZG010042725.1:5383355-5486342 GCA_026289955.1 Argiope argentata
AAAAAAAAAACGCATATTTTTTATTGACTTTGTCTTGAAAAGCTACAAGAAGACTAAACACAGGAAAATACGTGTCCTTTGCAATTTCTGACGGAGGTTTACTTTCAGCATATATTAACAAAAAGTAAATAAGAATTAAATCTTGATATTGTTTTTAAAATATTGCTAAAATTTTACTAACAATAATTTTTGCACGAATTACCTTTTAGTTATCACTAGTCACTATTGACGACTAGCTGGATTACCGGAATTATTAGTTATGTACAATTTTAACTGAATCTTTTACAAATAACTTAGTCTCAGGGTTTTCTCAGTGAAGTAAATTTAAACTTCACTAAAAACTTGTATTGTTTTAGAAGCTTTATACATTTTTATATACATTGTATAATACACCTCCTAATTTTCCATGCGTTTAACTCAAAATTTGAAATTAGAAAGAAGTTTGAAGTTTAGAAAGGAAAGTGACTAAAATTCAATTTAATCCAGTAATATTTTTGCTAAATCGAATCATGTTCATAATATATATATATATATAAGTAGAAATAAGAATCATAACCCATTCATGTATTATAGAATAAATCTTTTTTAACTTAGGAAGTATATCAGGTGATTGTTCAATAAAAAACTGTGGTTCAATCAAAGAAAATCGATGCACTTCAGTAAGAAAGCAAAACAACAAGTTAAGAGCAATAGCAGAAGAATATTTAAAAAAACGTGATTTTTTTTTAAAAAAATCGTTATTCCTTCCTTTTGAATTTAAATGTTAACTGTAACTGTCATAAAATTTTAAAAATCGACAAGCTGGAAGGCAAAGGTAGATTCCGTTTCATCTAAGTTATTATCTGGTAACAAAATGTTGATGTTGAAAACAGCTTGACTAAGGCAGGGGCATACGGAGCAAATAATCTGAGGCCCCGCATCCTAGGGCCCCCCAAATCGAATTGAATGTTTATTTCATGCCTCCACAAAATTCGTTTCCTCGTTACTGAAGTTGTGAAGCCGAGGGATCCCAAAGAAGTTTTTGTCTCGGGCCCCAATCAGGCTAAATCAGGCCCTGGTTAGCAACAGTAAATATTAGGGCGTGAAAAATCACATTTCAGCCCCTAACTTCTAAGATATTTTAGTTAATGAAAAACTTCAAATACAAAAATTATTTGCCTTAATGAGACGTTAATTTGGCTAATTGGATTCATTTTCTATCTTCAATGTCAGGAAAATTATAGCGAAATGAAAATTTCAATTCCACCTCCACCATTTCCATCCAGTTTCAGCTAGATGGACCATTTACGAACCCGTCCGAGATTTTTACGTTTCTAACATAATATTCCAACCCGGTCAAAATCCAAACAAAATTACTCTAGTTAATCGGTTCACAAGATGAACATACTTTTTTTTATCGAAAGGTGGTTTGGGTTTCTAGGGATCACGATCAATAAAGAATGGAAGAAATTTTTTCCGAAATCTTGTCATAGGAACCATTGCAATAGGTGGTCTTCCAATATGAATCAACCTAAAAAACAAACTTAGCACAAAAACTTCTTCAATGCTAACCGCTTTTAATGACTAAATGGTTCGGAGGGGAACTAGTTACAGTTAATTTCAATTATATTACTTAGATTAAAAAAAAGATAAAAATTCATGTCAATGATTTCTATTGGACTAATTCTATATCATAGAACTATTGTATCCATTTCATCTATCTTTTAAATTTAACAGTATTCTAACTTCACCTTTTTATTGTTTTCTTGTACAAGCATTAAAAAAAATGCAATCGTCTAAAAATTCGAACTTGAGATTTTGGAGAATATTTACGGTTTAAACCTTCCTAAGTACGAAAAACACATTAATGGAAACTGTCTGTCTTTCTATAGAATAGATAAATTTTAAAAAGCTTTGACGTAGGCGGATTAAATTTGGTATATGATCTTTACAACAAATTTGTAGATTTCAATCTAATTTTTAGCCGTATCCATTGAGGGGAAGTCTGTCTGCCCAGTTGTTCAAATAAAATGAAACTCCATAATTACAAAATAAAAAGATCTAAATGATTAAAATTCGGAAAATAGATTTAACATGTACCAAATTTCGAGACAAATTCAAAAAGTGGTCAGAAATTTATAAACGCTGTAGCTCAAAAACGCAATGATTTATCACATTTAGAACGCGATTTTATGACTGCAATTGTAATTATGTGCTAAATTTTTATTTTAATTCAATTAGAAAAACGCGAAAAAAACAAAAATTCTATTTTTGATTCTACCGATTTCATGACAGTGATTAATTGGAAAACAATTTACTAACATCAACAAAAAATATTATTACATAAAAATATGTTTAAAAGTTAATTACACGTAAACTAAAGATATATACAGGGTAGATACATAATAGAAACTTCTTTTAGCTTTAACCCTTTCTCATACAATGACGTGTCTGAGACGCACATCGAATTACTGAATTTTTTGTTTCAAGTCTGCAACTAAGCCACAAAATTAAGTATTTAAATAGGCAAAAATTAATTCGGAACGCTTTAATAGTCCAAATGTTCCATACACCATTAAAAAAAATTCGTATGCCAAGAGGTTTAAATAAATTCGCATGTCATGGAGTTAAATAATAGACGGAACCATTCAATTTAATTTATGATGTATCAATGGAAATTATTTCGTTCCGTTTACAACAACAAAAATATTGTTACATAAAAATATGTTTAAAAGTTAATTACATCTAGATTAAAGAATTTTGAAGCAAACGATAATTTTTCGGACTCTAAAATTACGTTAAGTTCTTTTTTTGTGCGCGAGTATTTTCAAAAATTCTCGTTTAATTTTTCAAATTCTTAATTTTTAATTAATTAAAATTATATAAAAAAATTATTATTTTTTTTTATTCTAAAAATTTTTACTTTCCAAACGATTTGACGTGTAGAAAGTCAGCACACTTACATTTTTTGTTTGTAAGAAGTAAAGATTAATTAATGTTTCATTTACGAATTTTTTCATCTCTGTGTTTTTCAGCAAAAATTTCGAACAAAATCTAAGTTGGCAACATTTTCTTCCGATAATAAGAAAGGCTCGATTATAGAAAGTTTAAGTTCTTAATTAGACCAAGACTACATAAAACTTTCACATCATTCATATCATTTGGAAAAAATTTGGAACATCTCCGTATTAAATATTCTAATAAAAATAAGAAAAAGAATTAATTCATTATTTAAAAACTTTAGTTACAAGTAGCTATGGCAAAACTTTTAATCAGTTATCAAAATTTAAATAATCAATTATTTTCAATTAGTAACATTGTAGAAAATGGCAGAAGCTCGGATTATCAGTCTTCGTAATATGGAATATAAACAAACAATTCTATTGGGTTCTTGCAACTTTGATAACCTTATATTATCTCAGTAATCCGTATTATAATTGTTAGCTTTTGGGATAATGTTACTCTGTTAATTTTCTGCCTCCGACTGTATTTGTTAACGCATATTGCACTAATATTTTGATTAATTATTTTTTTTTTTTGGATTCATATCTGGTTATTTAATTGGAAAAAAACCAATTAATGATATACTTCATAATTTTGATCCTTTAGATGCCAAATCTTCTGCAATAGTTTAATCTGGAACTCAAGTTCCAAGAGCAGACTAATGCAGCTTTCCATTGATATTCTGAAGCAATTGTGGAAATTTAAACCTAATGCACTGGATATATTTGACAGAAATATATTAGTATCCTCAAACGATTTTAATTGGCATCCTGAAGTATCTAATATAGAAACGTTATAAGCACTTGCTTCCGCTACATAATTTTCAGTGGCAATAAGACAACGCTAAAAAAATATATCTGTCGAAAACTGCGTATTATTTCATTAGTTGTATTTTTTGGATCGCATTTTAATTAGACCGATTTTAAGCTAAGTAATCTCAAGTTTACAATATGAGGAAATCTACAAGATGTATTATTCAGCCCATATTGAGAATCCTGGACGTGGTCTAAAATAAATTTTCATGTAATTGAAATGTAGTTGAATCGGATTTAACCACTTAACTGGATTATTTTCTTTACTGGCTAATAAGATGACACCTATTTTAGGAACATTCTCTCATTTTGTTTCAAATGGAAAACCATTGAATACATGCCTTCTCTATGTATTCGAAGTAATTTTCATATTGAATTATAATCATTATGAGTGGTTTATTTTTAGCTTAAAGCTATCAAAATTCAATAAATCGATGCACGTACGGCATACGAACAATCCTGTTAATGTGTTAAAAAGTAGCAAGAAAACAGTTATCATAAAAGTCGAGACTAGAAAGCAAGGTGCAGTGATTATCGTGAATACAAAAATTCAGGAATGATAACAAGATTTGAATTATTATATAGCAATATTCTGAATATGTAGGGTGTAACTGTGCGTTTCGTCAAATCCCCTCCCCGAAATAGCAAGTCGGTAAAATCAAAGATATGTATATAAAATTTTGATATTCTTTTAGATAAGAATTGTGAATCTTTTACAACAAAATGCTTTTGAATTTTTATCATTCGGAATCGAAAATAAGTTAGCATAGTTAAAAGCCATAAATTACAAAGCTGCTTTAAAACACTTGATTCGAAAACGTAAAGAGGAAAAAAAATGATATTTTGGTTTCGGATAGTTAAAATAGAAGTTATCGATAACCATTTAAAGCAAATTCCCACTGATATTCTGCACAGTATGTCGATAAAATATCGTTAAAAAAACGGCTTCTCGTTTTAAAAATAATCATTCGAAAAGTAAATGAAATTGTAAAGAGAATTTAAGTTTCATAACACAGTCATCAGAAGAGCCTTTTCTCTTTCCAGAGTTCAGTTTTAAAAAAAAATCTTGCTTTCAGTTTCATATTATTTTTTATATTTACTTTACCATACACACAATCAAAAATTTCGATACAGAAAAATAAAAAAAAATAGCAAGCAATAAATCAAAAATTTTCGTAAAACCAAAAAAGATAAAATTTTAGAGAACGAAATCTTAATATAATTCATCACAAATTTTGTTGCAGAGTAGATTTAAAACGAGATGTATTTTTAAACAAACATTTTAAAAATAATGGTAATATTATTGCGATAAACTTACAATATCTTCATTAGATCAAGTGCAACTAAAACAATTAAAAATATCAGGCCTGATCTTGAAAATGAGATTTTTCGCCAACTACATAGCTAATGTTGCTGTATTCAAAGAACTTTCGCATATTTAGCGGCACCCATTGGACAAGCAAAGAGCGTATTCGAATATAAAAGTTGTCCAAGGGCATTTATGGGCAATAGTTATATACTATATGAAAGCAAATATTTGGCTGTTGACTTTCTTTTGATATCTGACAAATTACTTATATGAACAATTTAAAGAATTTTTACTTAGAATATTCATTTAAATATTCTTTTGCACATTATTGGTCAAAATTATAAACAAAAGATTGTATGAATATCTGTAAAATTCTTATGTTAAAAAATATTTTTAAAAGGAGTATTTGAAATATTTAGAAAGGCTGTAAACCTCCATGCCCCCCCCCTCTTCCTCTCTTCTTTTTATATTGCTGTATTTTAAATTACAAATAAGTGGTTATATATATATATATATATATGACTTGTAAATTTAATTTGCTTTTAAAACACTTTTTCTTTTATTTCTGGAAAATATAAGTGTTTATTTCATAATAGCTAATTATATTTAATTAAATCTTTTTTTACAGCATTTATTTCCTCAAATCTTAACAACATGCTTAACAAAATTGAGAAAATATTTATATTAGTTTTAGGTAGTTATAGCTGGAATCATAAAACTTTCTGTATATTTTATTCATGAATACAATAGGTTTTTTAAAAGTAAACATTGAAACAATCCATAGCAATTGAATTAATCATAGCAACTTTTTTGCCTCCTCTAAAATGGAATGTTAAAAGCACTGAATCTTTTTTCAAATAAAGAGAAAGTCATAAACATTTTTAAGGACAAATATTGAATAAAAATGCATTCTAATTTTTTAAATTCCAAAAAAATCACATAGTACTTAAAAACTTGTCTAAAAAGCTGCTCATATTATTTTATGAAACAAGAACAATAAATATATTTACAAAGCTTAATTTTTTTTAATGAAAATTAATACAATTTTACAGAAAATCACAACCAATTAGTCCAAATTATTACTGATTTGAAATAAAATCAGATCTATCAAGTTGTAAAATCCATAACGAAGCAATGTTAACTTTGCATTTTGTATATAGAAGCATAAATTTAAAAGCAAACAATCAAGAATCTTATTTTTAAAGAGAAAAAATATATTCTTTAGGTATAATAAATGGAATCTACTTGATAGCATGAAAGGAAAGCAATCTGTGTTTTAAAAAGAAAAGTTTGCAGTCATTGCAAATTTCTCATTATATAACTACTGCAAATTTCTCAATAAAATTTCATGTTATTTTACTTAATTAGAAATTTGTGAAAAAGTATTTTTTTTAACAGTCAAAATATACTTTTCTTTAATATCTCAAATTTATATAAATTTGAAATAAATTATTAAGCATAGAAATTCATATGTTAGAATGAAATTGAATTATAAAATAGTCTTTAATGACATATAAGCAATAAAATCAAAAGAGCATCTGGCAAAAATTGTTCTTATTTTCAAATATGCATTACTATCTTTTTAATTAGGTAATTCATGTATATGAATTATTATATGTATTATTAAATTTAGATTTATTTATAATAAGTACAAAGAATACCCATTACTTTCTGAAATGCAGCTTCATAAAAAAATTAATTTAGATGCTATTCTTCACCAAGTAACAAAAATAAATAAATAATAAAAAAATCCTCAAGGATAAATAGTTCTTTGCATGCTTTTTATCCCTCATTTATTCAAAGTATATTATTATAGCACTAAAATTAAAACTATTCTCTGTCAGCATACAAATTGATATGTTTAAAGGGCTTATTATTATTTTATTAAAAATATTATTTTTATCAAATAAAAGAAATTATTAATAGTTTGAAGCAGTTATTTAGAAGTTTATGTATGATCTATCATAAGAAATTAAAACTGTATTTTTATGGTGAAAATTATAAGTTTGATTTATTCTTTCTGTGTCCTTTTATTTTCCCTTAACTAAGCAAGAAGTATTAGGGAGGGGAAAAAACATATTCATTGATAGAACTCCTGATTAAACAGTGACATAACATAGATATCTGATTTATGATTACAAGAGATGGCTGCAGATATCTCACAGGGACGAGACTCTTATGAAGATCTTTTCATAATTTCTCCTTTCTTGTGGTCATTTATCATATATTTTGAAGAAAAAAAAATGCTTTCATATTTTGTCTATTCGAACTAAATTTTCCTTGTTATATATATATGGATTAATACAATGAAGTCAGATTGTTTTGATTTAATTAACTGGACTACTGTTAAATTTTTTTGAAATGTTTAGTTTTGTTTCATGAATATAATGAATATAATCAGATCTTAAGTAGTTATTCTATACCGATTCTTCTGATATATTCTCTAAAAAATTTAGAAGAAAGATAAGCAAAAAAGTAATAAAGTGGCACACCAATTATATAACAAAAGTTCTTTTCCTTTAGAACTCATCGAGATCTATTTGAATATGACAATTTATTATAAATAATACAGGTGAATATACAAAATACTTTTCAATTTGTGGAACTATTTACAAAATATACTAAATCTCAGCTATTGCTCTTTTAAAGATAAATGTTAATGGATTAGTGTCAATATTCAAGCTTTTGGACCCAGCAAATAAAAAGAACCATATTAAGATATTAAATACTGGGAAAGGGAAGGTTGAAAAATTAAAAAAGTAGCATACCAGTAATTAACATGGGCTGAAACCAAAACAATAGCAACTCTCATTTTCATATAATATATTTCATTGATATCAATTTACATTATATATAATAACTCTAGTCATAATAATACTTATTTCAACAGATAATCTTTAAATATTCAAATTTTATATCTGAAAAAAATTTCAAGTTAAGAAATAATAAAAGTTAAATAGTTAAGAAATAATAAAACAATTCATAATTATTTTTAGCACAGGTAATGATGCTATTCATTTTGCAAGTGAAAAAATTCTATTCATTACCAATTCTATTACAGGACTAATAATGGAAACATTGTCTTCTTAAATATGATAAGTAATAAAAAAATTGAGTAAGTTTAAAAGCATCTTGCATGAAAAGTATCGAAGTAAAATTTTCAGTAGGTCAATTTACAAAGCAATTTCCTAAATATAACGAAATAGTAAAATAACAATCAGTTGTACAATATCACTAATGAGATTAGCAAAACAAAGTTAACTATGACAAGAGAGTACTTGTCTTATAAACATTCAAAATTAATTGAAAAAATGAATAAATCTGAAAGTCAATATATTGTAATGATGAAAGTTCATTAAGAATATGATCAGTGCAAGTCAACATATCATAGTATTTTTAGAGAAAGGTCATTTTTGGACTCCATATTAAAAGCAAATATTCCTTAATTTTCCTTTTTAAATATAATAACAAGAAAAATTAGCACTTCAAAATGACAAGACATTTTGTATACAGATGGGGAAAGCAGATTTATAAGGATTACCAAAGAAACAAGTGCATGTTTGTATATACCAAAATCATTTAATCTTTATTTAAAAATGCTAATTTGAATGAATTGTTTACCATTTCTATAAATATGAAAAGGATCGTAATGTATGATTTACTTTAAAAATAAATGAAATTTAAATTCATGTAGAGCAAACCAATTAAATTATAGCATATATATTTTTTTAATGCCGCAAAAGTCATTGCTATCTCATAACAAGCATTAGAAATATATTGGATCTTTACAGTATTCCAAACTCATGTTTGCAATTTCTACATTGCTACTAATTATATTCAATATATGAAGTTTAAAGCTAAAGATATGATTATTATCTGAACAGGTGGCAAAAGCCGATTTATAGAAATTTCCAAAGAAACAAGTGTATTTTTGCATATACCAAAATCATTCAATTATGAATGATGGAAATTCACCAATAAAAAGCAGCAATGTCAAATTTTTTTAAAAAAGCTACGTAGCTATTTTAATTATAATCCCAAAATATGAAGTTGTCATTTTATGTACATAAGTTATTGAAAGAATTTTAAAACAATTTTAAACGGCAAAATATAATCATACCCAGATACTTTAATAATAGTTAAAGGTTGTCTTTAAAAGGGAAATATGTCCAAATGTAAATTAGTTGAAAGAAATCTAGATAAATACAAATTGAAACAGAGTGAATAAATGAATGAAAATTGAATTAATTTAAGTAACAGAATATTTAGAATATAATCAGCATAAAGATGAAAATATTTAAAACTCAGATTAAGGTATTGAACAAAATATCAATTATAAAAAGTTTAACTTTTTATAAATAATGAGATCCAACAAATAAGTTTTTATTTAAAAAGACATTAAAAAATTTTATGCTATAAAAATCGACTATATTTGTTTTAAATGAAAATATACAACAATCTTAATTATTTTGTCAAAGTAAATAATAAAATAAATTTTAAAAAATATTTTTATCACTTTTTAATTATTTGTTTATCACACTACAGTAGTTTTCTAGAATAACATTCATTATCAATAAAAAATGTGAACTCTTTATAAAAATATAAGAAAAATTTCGAATTTTATACAATGTAAAAATAAATTAAATTAAATATATATGTTTTTAATAATAGTTTCCAAATTCAATTGACACAATATTCCTTTCCCGCGGAAAAAATAAATAAAAGGGGAGAGAAAAAAATCTCATCAATAAATTCAAATGTCAGATTGCCTTTAGAGTAAGAAGAAAATGCATTCTCAAATTTGTTTTTATTACGAATAAAAATGAATGGGAAAAAAAAATCCCGTTTTACACATTCAACACTTCTGTCCAATCAGAATCTAGTAGTATTTAGAAACTGACCACGTGAGTGGGTTATGTAGAAAATGTAAATATAATACAAGTAAATAATATTTAAATAACACAAAAATTGAGAGAAAAATGCAAAATTTACATATACACATCTAATACCACTTTTATAAATAAATATCTACATTAACCGATTATTTTTACACATGACTACCAGCCGCACGGCGCGCGTGTAAACATAAATACACATGTCATGACCGAGAGAAAAAAAAAGCATGGTTTCCTACTCATCTAGATTCGCCGATACTAAAGGCAATGGAAATTACTATACCTCGCATAATTTTATTTATTTAAAAAAAATCATACATTTATATAAGAACGGAAGTCACGTGTATTTAAAAAAACTAGTGCTTTAGAGAAAAATGAATAAATTATGTTAAGCGACCTATAAATATGCAAAAACATGCAACTTACCTGTCCGTGAATCAGGCACTGACTTATTGTCCGCCATCTTGAATAATCATACTGAATTCGACGGCCGGAAGTTGACGGAAATACCAAATTGATTAGCATCTATAATCGAAATTTTGTGTTTTAAAATATTAACCCTTCATTCTTTTTTCCGCGCTCTTTCATTACAAAACAGGATGTTTATTGGTTGGATAAGAAACCGAATAATCGATTTCAAAACTTTTTAAAAGTTTAAAATTTAAAAGATTTTAAATTGGTTTTTAAACATTTTTAAATTAATAATTTAGAGGATGTTATGTAATGAAATGGTTAAAAATATTTTTAATTGAATTTTTTCAATCTTTTTATACATTTATATGTCATATTTTCTCAATTTAAGCAAAATTTAATCTGAAAGTGCGCTACCAGTCCAGTATTCCTTCACCAATCCTAGAAATGCGTAAAATTAAGTGCGGTCCTGTTTTACATACAAGATCAATATGGCGGACACGAAGTCGATGTCAAAGCTTTCTAAAAATCTAAGTACACGATATGAATCGACAATGCTTAAAATGTGTGATCGTGTTGGAAGTCATCTAACTCGTAGAGAGGTATCTTTATTGACTATTTTATCTGGTGCGATGATCGATGCCTCTCTGAAACGTAGAATTAAAAATGGCAAGGACTTTCTCCTCGCTCTGTCAAAAGCAGGGTATTGTGATGAATCTGATTTAACAAGCATTATCGATTTGATGAAAGTAATAAAACGCCATGATTTATTGCACATGATTCATATGAGACAAAAAACGAAAGGTAATATGATTCTTTGAAGTAAACATTCTTAATATCTCATTTTTCATAATATGTTACATGTAAACATGGATGCTATCGAATGTAAACAATAGTAAGCTAGTTGAATTTATATATGCTCCCATAGATTATTTAAAGTTTTTACGTCGCTTATATATTGTATAATTATCATTTTAAGCATTGAAATGAGTTATTCATTATCAATTTGAAGTTTGAATGAAAACGATATTATATGCTAACTAATAAATACATATAATTTCGTGCCCAATCAATACATGAAAAATTGTTTGTGGAAATTTTCGAGCACATTTACTGGAATTAAATATAGTCTTCGACAAAATAATGAATGCTGGAGTTGCATTTTTCTTACTATTTTAACGTTTCAGGTATTAAGTTTTTTTATCTGTTCAGAATTCGTTGGTTTGGAGGAAGGGAGTCTACTCGAGTAATTTATTTTTATAAATAATTTGCGGCAAACAAGATTAAATCTTGAATAATATACTCAAATCAAAACTGTCTGCTGTCTTTTTAATTTATGATTAGAAATGGTATGGTGTGAATAGAATAGATTTCTGTTGATGTACCTGTAAGTAACCAGATGTGAAATCTTGTTATATATATATATATCAGGCCAATTTATGAATCTGGCTTGCTGTTTTAAAAATTTACATTGACTTTTGATGTATTTGAATTTCATTATAAAATTTCTTAATTTCACAATTAATTTGCAATTTTTAAAAAAGTACAGGGTTTTTTTTTTGTATTTTAAATTCTTAAAAATATGTTGCATATTATCAAGAATATGCACTTAATAAGCACTTTCTATCATGATAAAAATGTAAAACTGAACTATTGAAAATATATTGAAATGAGAATTAGGAAATATCGTTATTTCAGGTAACAAAGTGATATTAGCCGAATTTCAATAATTAAACATTAGCTGGAACATTAAAAAATTTTAATTCTAGCCTAATTTTTGCTGATAGATTTTCCATACATAATAACAAATTATTTGGTTATAAGTTTTGCAAAGCTAGCTTTTAAAAACTCTTAATTTTTTTTTCTATTGATATCGCCAATTCGAAAGGATCAGTATTTCCTTTCTATTAAACACAAATCATTACTCAATCTGGTTACATTTTAGTTCTGAAAGAACCTATTAATGTTTAATTTGTTGTCATTAATTGCTGACATGCAAGTACCAAATCAATTTGGAAGAAAAAATTATGAATATATACAGTAACGTGTATTAATATTGCTTCAGTCGCCTGAAGCAATATTAATACATGTTGTGTGTGAGTGTGTTTTGTTTTTTGTAATATATATCAGGATTCTAGAATGCTGTAGTTCAAAATTTAAGAATTCTGATAATCTTAATCCAGTACCCATCAGCATATGTATAAAATCTGTTTGATCGCATCATTTCTTTTTTATTTAAATATTCAAAGAATTTATTAAAGTTCATGTGTGCAGTTTTCTATATTTTTATGAGGGTGCTAGAAGATTAGAATTGCTGAAGCAGTATATTTTATGTTTTACTTAAGGGTTAGGTTGAAACTGATTTCTCCATATGCTAGCATTTTGGTTTCTTTTAATGTTATGTCTATGATAATATGAAAAGCAGAAGAAATTCAGGGATTGTCTTGCATATATTTTTGGTGGTAGTAGAATATATGCAAGATGTGGGGCGGGGATTTTAAAATGTAATCAGGTGCAGATTCTGAATAATTTAGAAAATATGACCTGAACTCTTTTCTTGTTTCTGAAAAAAAAAAGTTACAAATCCTTATTTAAAATGCATTTATCTTATAATGTCAATAATTGTCTTGAAATATTAGAAATTCATTTTATTTTGTGTGCGAGAAATGATAAAAATGTCTTCAGAATGTATGTAAAAATGAAAATTAATGAATTTTTCCATCTATATGCTTAAGGGACCCCTACCCCTCCAAAAAAATCGGTTGTTAAATTTATTAAATTAGAAAATTACATTTTTTATGCCGTAAAAAAACAATTTGCTTTCATATAAATGAGTTTTATGTTCATGGGATGGGAGAAATATAGAAAAAGGACTTAAGTTCAATTTTAGTTCTTATTAAAAGTTTCATTTTTGTCTTAAATAGAGCATATTGAGTTGAAAATATTCATATTATCTGACCATATTTTATTTTTATACTGTTAACTAATGTGATAAGTGCTTGACAATTTTAGGTCAAAATGACCTTACGGATGCTCTAATGTCCAAAAATTGAATGCATGTGCTGAATGGTTTACTGTGGAACAGATTTATAATTCTTTGTGTGCTTTTAAGTTGTAAATGATTAGTGAAGACTATTTATATATAATTTTAATCTATGAATGTTGCAAATTAAGTGATAGCAGTATAGTCATGAAATTAAGACAGGGACATAGAAATAGTGGGTAGTTTGTTGAGATCAGGAAACAGCTGATTCAGTCGGAAGATAATGCTAAGCAAGCAAAATATATGTTATTTATGCTGCTGTAAAATATGTATACAAAGAATTATCAATGGTCATGAATTAAAATCAAAGTATCACATATGGGAATTCTATTATTGATTCATTATGATAATGCATTACTATGCAAGACACAATGTTTCGGAGGGTCATTTTATGATATTACCTTTTTATCTAAAATGCAGAGTGTTTCAATTATAAGTTATGAACTTGTCCGTACTAATGATTTCCTGACATTTTGCAAAATTCCAGGACTTTGTTATTGATAATATTAGAACAATACAATACATAAACATTTTTAAATATTAATGTTGCTCTTATAATATATAAAATCATTATAAATAGAGAATGAAAAAATAACTCGTTGCAATGGATTTTTACTAGACCCCATGTATATTTCTTTTCACTTGGGAGCATTTACTTTATAATATTGTATATATGTTAAGTCGAAGGCTGTGTATCATTTTAAAATTATTTTTACAATTTTAAAGAACTATATTAGTTTTTGTTATTCTAAATAAAATATTCATAATCATAATCTTCTGCTTGGTATGCTATATTTTCTCATCTCCAAATCATTGTAGAGAAAAAGAAATGCTTATAGCCAGAATTAAACCCATGATAATAAAGAAAAGAGGAGGAAACAAAAGGATTTACTTGTTCTTATTTAGATGATCCTTTTTTTGTAAAAAAAATTTTTTGCTGGTTTTCTTTTCTTTGTTTTACTTGTGGAACTTAAGAAATTCGGATCTGTTTTACTTCATTAACTGCAGTTGATGAGATTTGTGCATTAGGTATTGATCTTAATTTGATTCACCACTTTCAATACAAGAAAATGTGAATGATAATAGCTAGTGATTTCTGCCACATTTAAAAGAGTTGATAAAAGACTGGTAATTAAGGATGAATATGGCCTTTTATGTACTTAAAAAATAAAATCATATTTCATTGATCTTTTAATTATTTAAAATATTTGCTTGTCTGTAATTGTCCTACTTAACAAACTTTGATGATTGGACCAAAAATTAATGCTGGGTGTATATCCTTATGAATTATTTTCGTAGTTTCAGAAATATTCACATTTGATGCGTTTACTGAGCCGAAGAAACTTCTTTTGAACTAATTGGCATCTTAAACTATTTATTGCAGTTCATGGGAGGAGGGGTCTCTTTATGCAATAAAGAGCAGAAATGCAAGAACTTGAATACCTGACATTTAATTTTTACTTATATCAATAAAATTTAAATTGTTAACCTTTTGATTATGGATTGTGTAACTGTTTTACCATAGCAAGTTAGAATTTCTTTCTCCTAAATAATTATTCCAGCTATATCCCAATTGTCTCGCATAATACCTTCTCCATTATCTTTGAATCAGCATAGAATTTTAATAGGCATTGGAATTAATAAGTTCTGCAAGCCATGTTTTGGCAACTTTTTTTTCTCAAAAGAATCTACTTTAGGATGTATGAGAAGAAGTAAATTTCATTCATGAATTGAATTGCTTTTATATCCTACCTGAATTTTGTGTTATCAGTTTTCCCTGTATCAATAATACTAATCTTCGGTAGCTGATTTATTTAGAGAATCTCATTAATTAGAAAGATATGTAATAAAGTTTTTAGAAATAAAATTAATTACTTTTCATCATGATATTATTGCAACTATATTATGATTTTGATGTGTGATGCTTATAAACAAACTATGGATTATACCAACTTATAAATAACTTAAATGGTAATTAATACCTGTTCATCAAATTGTAAACTAATCGTACTCAGTTTTACTTTGTTTTATTATAGTTTTTTTAATCCGATAATTATTTACATTCTAATTAATTTTTCCTTATAACTAATTGTGTTACTGATTATGTGTGAAACTCTAAATATATTTTTGAAAAACGCATATAATGAATAATTGAAATTTGTAGCAATAAATTATATTGCCAATGTATACAGTGAAAAATGCTGTTATTTAATTGTATTATAGAAGTTGTAAATTACTTTAGTTAAAAGTTATAATCAATTTTGAATTTTATATATTATTATTTATTAAACATTTACTTAAACTACAAATAATATTCAATATATATACAATGCTTATGGTTTTTCTACTAAGTATGAGCAGTATAATCTGCCAAACAAATGGGAAAAAAAAGCATTTTGAACTTGAAATTACAAACCATTGGCATCTTAAAATATTATAAATTGAAGTCAGCATAGGAATAGCTACAACCGATTGTATATTTGAACGGAAGACTTGGGCGCTAAACCTATAGCCTCCATTCCGTTGCGGAAGCTTCACAGATACATAACAGATAGGAATATCTAGTATTCAAAAAAAAAAAAAAAAAATTAGTTTTAGCTTTTTGGAAAATTTATTAAATTTCCAATTTTTGCATTCCAAATAAATTGCAATGTGACTTTTTATCTGTATTACCTACAAAAATGATTATTAAGTTGTTGCACTTTTATTTATTACTAGCTCTTACCCATGACTTTGTATGCATGGAAATTTTGATGTGTATATGTGAGAAGTGACAGTCTAAAATGTTATCGAAACTGTATGCATTCTTAAATTTTCAACGCCAATTGGAGCAAAAGACGTAAATTTTAAGTGCCAGCTGGGGTAACGCATTGCAGATTAGAATTTTTTCGTTTTTTCATTCAAAAGCACTTCTGAAGGAATCAAAAGATCTATTAATTAACAATGTTTAATTTTAAATTCATCCTACACTACAAAAATAAATGGAATCGTTTGAAATAACCATTACGTCTAACATCATTAACGTGGGAGGGGGGTGTTATGTTATTAAAACCATAAGGGTACTTTTTCGTTTTTTGGGTGCAAACGAACAATCGCCAAAGAAATTTGAGAAAATTTGGTGGAATTCAAAATTATTTACTAACAGAAATATACCACCATAAGCATATATAAAAAATATATAACTAACACAAATACAATTTAATTACAAAAACACACAGTGGAGCAGTTATAATATATAGTTATTTTTGCCCAAAAAAATAGTTTGCCACCAAATTTTAGCGAAATGGCATTTACAGTCACAAGGTTTCGATGCCCGTTGCAGTAAATTACTCGAAAATAGAAAAAAATATCAATGGATGCAGTAATAGGGAATGCACTAAAAAATTTAATCGAAAACGATGAAAATAGACAAAAGAAATGAGTACAGCAAGAAAAAAAATCAAGAGAAATGAATATGAAGTAACGAATTATATTAACACAAGAACAGCATAAGAAAAAAATTTAATAAACATTCCTTTAGAATAATAAGATAATATTAAAAGAACACCAGAAATAAAAAAATAAAAACAAACGATTCAAAAAGCTCAGGCAGATGTTTTAAGATTTTTTTTGGGGTGGTGGAAAAGTTAGTATTTAATTAATAAAAAATTAACCACTCAATTAACCGCAATAAAAATTAGCCTATTTTCTTCTGTAGACTATAATCTATCTGTGTTCTAAATTTCCTTCAACCTTTCTGCCGTGATTGAACCCCATCATCCATCCAAACTTTCACATTTATAATAGTAGTATAGATGCCAAAAATCAAATGTCATACAATTTATGCAGTGTCACATTTAATACTACATTTCCTACAAAATCAGTAACTTATCATTTGGGAGGAGGATAAAACAAAATTGTGATACTAAGCTGTTTTTAGGTTTTTGACTAGAATGAAACCTTAAAAGAGTAACTTGCTTACTACATTGGGGTGAGATAATCTACTAATGCTACTGGTGGTTGAAATTTAGTGGGATCATTTTCAACAAGTGCAATTCAAGGAAGGGATTTTCAAAATTTTCACATTTAGGACCTGTATTTGCATTGACATTTAAGTTAAAAGGATTATTCATATTTTGACTTTTTTATTTTTAAAATGTATACCTGAAATCTTTTAAATTTAAATTGTAACATGCAAACAGATCATATCTTAATTTTGTGATTAACCATTAAAAAAAAGTTTCTTTAGTGTATGTAATAACACATAAAACTATTATTTCTTTATAGTTTTATTATTTTCTTTTTGACTTCTTTATATAAGCACTGGAAAACACAGAATTGATATTGCTTGCCTCAGATATTTTTTTTAATGTGTGAAATGTATAGTAATCTTTCTATTTTTAAAATGATTACAAATACTAAAATTTGTTTGAGATAACATTATTTATTTATTTATTTAATGTTTGTTTCCTTTCTAAAAAAACTATTTAAAAAACATGATATATACATTTTACCAGTGTTAAATGTTCCTAGTAATATTAATTTCAATTGTTATGGTGACAGTCTATTTGAATTTATTATGAACTTTTAAGACAATTTAAAAAGTAATAAATTATACATTTATACAATTCTTGAGTAATGCATCTTTTAAACAGTGTAAAAAAAATGAAATAAACTCTTGATAACTATTAGGGTTAGATTCAATTTTGTTTTTGAAATAAAGAACAAATCATTTATACATAATGACATGAATTTAAACGTAATTGCTTGAAAAATGTCATCCCCCCTGTTTGGAATAATATATTTTTAAAAAAATTGATAATTATTTAAATTATTTTGAAATTCAGATCTCAGTAAGTAATTATGAGACTTATGAAAAAGTCATTAAAAATCTTAATAAAACGACTATTAAACATTTAATGAAACAAATATTGCAAAATAATTTTTTTCCCCTCTGGTAGTCTATCAGTTATGAAATTTTTTTTACTGCTTTATTTTTTTTATCGGGAACTGAATTTTCAAAATCAAACTTTTACTTTTTTGTTTACTTTACAGTTTTAAATTTTTGGTATTTTTTTTATTTATTTATAGAACCCTTGATAGAATATTTGTTCTTATGAGAGGTCTATGTTGGTGCTAATTTAAAGCTTTAAACTTCAAATGTTATAATGATTGTACAGTAAAAAAAGAGTATTGTTAACTCACTGTAGAAAAATATTAACATTTACGTTGATAATATGAAAGAGTTTGAATGATGTTGAATTTATATGATGATTGAATTTATATTAATGTTGTGTAACACTCTTTAATTATTAAAATTCAAAGCTTTCTTAGCCCTGTTATTTTTCTACCTTTCATGTTATTGATTTTTAATGACCAAATTTATAAGATTTTGAAATGATGGGGGGGGTATAATCTAAAGTAATAGAATTTTAATGATTTACTTTACAGTTAGGAAAATTAGTATAAAAGAATATTATTCTCTTTTGGGAAAAAAGGATACATATCTATTTGCAATGCATAAATAATTGTGATTATCAGTTAAATTTTTGAATTATATTAGTTATGCTATTCGGAGCTACAATAGTAAATTTTAAGTTTAAAAAATGTAATTATATCAGTACATGATTTCTATCTAATAAGAAGTGTGATTTCTCTAAAATTGTTTTATTTGTTCTTTGTGTCTATCAATGACCAAAACTTTTAATATGCAAAATTTATTTTTATCAAAAATGATATAATCTATATATTTAACTAAAAAATCAAATGGGGACATAATTCTCATAATGAAGAATTTATTTCAATTGTTAATATCAAGATAATTTTTTTCTCTCATTCAGTTACTCTTGATCCTGTTGAAGAATACCTCAAAAATATCAGCCAAGTACCTCAAAATGTAGAAACAGTTGCAGGATGTGCAGAGCCAGATCGCGCCCTCAGGATAACAGGGAGAGATAAAGCTCCCGAACCAGGTCCTTCATCTTCATCCAATGACAGAATCAGTTTTCCAGACAGTGGACCACCCCCAAGTAAAAGATTACGCCGTAGTCAGCGAATTTCTAGAAGATCTCTTTTGAAAAATGAACCAGATGAAGGAAGCTCAGCTATGATTGGTCTTCGGAAAAAGTATACTTGTGGTAAAGTATATATATTGATAACTTGTTTGAAATTACTTTCCATCTTTCGTTTTTTTTTATCTTTTATTTAACTGGCAGTATTTATAAATAGAGAATTTAATTAAAACATTTTTTTAAAATATTTAAATTCCATTGTGAAACTTATGCTTTTAGTCATTTGTTTATTTAATGTTTATAGAGCTTCTTGCTGATGAATTGTGATAATTTGATAAAGAAAGATATAAGCAGATAATTCTTGCTTTATTATAGAATGAGATTATATGCATATATTTAAGATCTGAAGAGTATATACATATATATAATATGAGGTAATAAATTTATAGAATTCTTTATTATATTTACCTAAATAATTAAAATACTGTTTAAAAAATATGTAAAAACTTTATATTGGATGGTCTTTTTGTATAATTACTGTTTGTTTTATTGCCAATTGATCTTATATGTTTGATTCTATTTATATTTGATTCACAACAATTATGAATAGTTAAGGAAATTTTACTTCTGGAATTTTTATTTTACTTAGTATTTTTATTAAAGATTTTATCACTGAAAGGAATTACATTTTATTTACCTTTCTGTGTAAAAAGCCTATTAAATGATGGTTTAAAAAAGTATATACAATTGGTGATGTTGCATATAAAATATTGCATGTAAATAATGAAATAAAAATTATGCATTATATATATTTTAAAAAAATAAGTAGTGTGGTGTTGGAGTAATTGTTATATTTTATATTTAACCTTTTGATTACTAACCCTTTGATTTGCTTCTTTCGGAGAACATTATATGAAAACCGTAGACACTTTCTCTACAGAAAATGTGAATGACAACTGCTGGTTTCAAATATATTTTGGATCGATACTTAAAATTATAAATAAAATATTTTTAGTTTTTAATAAATGCATAGTTTTACTTTAATTAACAGTGTTAATCTTATTTTATATAGTAGTAGTTTTAAAAAATTTGATTTTTCATAATTATGTTAGCATTAATTTATTTATTTATAAGCATCAATAATTTTTAAAATAAAAAAGTTTGTTGCTTTTTAAAACAATTATTAATCAAATATATGTATATATTTGTCAGAAATTTCAAATAGAATAAAGTCTTCAGATTTTAAGATTAAGTTACTTGGTACTTACGTATTAGGCTGTCTATCTTTTTTGCCAAATTTGAAGACATCGCCAATGAGTTGCTAAACCACCAATTATAGCAAAAGGCCACCATTGTTTAAAAAATCGTTCAAATTTTAACTGTTAGCCGCCAGTTTGTTAGTTTCATTGGTGTTGATAGTTTATTGCCAAATTTGGCACCGTTGCCAATGAGTTACAAAATCGTCGGCATTGCTGGTACCAATTTCTTGTTAAAATATTTAAATGAGCATAATGACCATTTATTACTTTATAACTTAAAATTACTATTGAATCAATGGCGAAAATATTTTCCGTCTCTTTCAAACCTCTAAATATTGAAAAAATATCTTTTTTTCTCTTTTTATTAATATTTGCTTTTAAATAAGGCAAATTCGGATCTGCTTGCACCAATTGTGTAAAAAGGAAGTTAAAAAAGAAAATAGCATAATTTAATCTATTGAACATAAAGTAGTTTTAAACAATCTTCAATATGTGAATTATAAAGGCAAAATTTATTATCTTGGGAAATAATTCTTGTATTAACTCATTAATTATATTTAATATTGTTTTTTTTTTTATTCAAGGGAAAGAATTTTTGAAAATATGAACAGTAAAAAGAAATTATTTATTTAAACAAGATTTTCTTGGATTTGGGTATTGTTTTGTGTCTTTTACTTTATAAATTAGTAAATAATCATAAGTACTATTATCAAAAAAGAGTTTTTATTATTATATTTTTTTAACATTTAATTTTATCTTATCACTTTTAAATAAAATTTCACAGTTTGACTTTTTGCATATAAAAATTTTAAGCTTATATTTCAATGATTAAAATTTGCTCCCTTTGTAAAAGATTTTTTTTTATGTTAATGTCTTTAAGAGCATTATATTTCTTGTTATTTTATATTTATATAACATTAGTTTTTACTGTAATTGTAAAAGGTATTTTGTTTAGTTTACATAACTTTTTTTTACATCTAGAAATTTGTAATTCCTTTTTTTAATAAAGGGGTGTTTGCAATATCTGCAACAATGGCAAATAGTCAGTAAGCTTTTTTACTCAAAGAATTTACTTATGATTACTTGGTCTACTTTAAAGGAAATTTTAAAAATACTTATTTTTATTTTTTAATACTTGACATAATTATTTTAAATTTGTGCTTCTCTTAATTACCAATAAATATTGTACTGCTATATAACACTAGCGTTTATTGTAGTTGTGTAATGTAGTGTATTGTAATCGTTAAAAAATTGGAAATTCAAAATTTTGATACATCTCTGTGCTTCAAACCTCTTTTAAAAAAATATTGCTGGAAAATGTTTATCTGTGACAAAAATAATTTAAGGACTTTGAGGTAGATGGATGAGATTTAATACACAAGCTTAGATACAAATTTTTGATGTCTATCGATATTTCAGAAAAATTCAACCAAAGGGAGTCTGCCTGTCTTTTTGCCCAAATATAAGTTAGTACAATAACTACAAAATGAAGAGAACTAGATAAATAAAATTCAGTATACAGATTTAAATCTTCAAAGTAGACACCTAGCTAAATTTGAACTAAATCCAAAAAGGGACTGAACACTATCTGTGTCTTCAGAAACAATAAGTGAAAAATTGTCCTAAATATATCAAATCTCGTTTGGGATTTTATTAATACAAGTATGGTTTTGTTTCTATCAAGTAAGAACAACATGTTTAAAACCTGAATATGATTTTTAGATTCTTTTAATCCATTCATGATAAAAATACTCATCAAAGATAGTACAATAGATTCAGTAGAAATGCTAAATTTTTTCGGCAAGGGTTAATGTTTCGTAACTATAGTACAGCAATGCCACATTCTCCGAGATAGTGTGTTTATTAGAGATTATGTAAGAAAGTTTTTAGGTAACCACTTTTCCTGGTTTTTAATCTAGAAATTTTAAATTAATTTTCTTATAAAGGGGAGGTTAGCTATACCTGAAACATAATGGCAACTGGAATGTAAACTTTTATACATAAAGAGTAAATTTGTTTTTCCAATTATGATTACTCAACCAACTCTAAAGGGAATGATAATAATACTTATTGCTATTTATTACAATCTTTTTGCCATAATTGTCTTATATTTTTGCTTATATAATTTAAATGAAGACATAATAGATGAAAGATTGAATAAATTTTTTTAAAATTTTGTTTTAATAGTTTGTTAGAAATATTTGTGTTGTGCAGGAATATGATATGTTTGTAAAATATTAAAGATGTTATAAGAATTCTAAATTTCAGAGAAGTTATTTAAGATATTTTTGAAATTTAAAAATAAAAATCAAATAATTTTAGAAATATTCAAATATTTAGCTCCTCAAAATATTTATTTGTGCTTAACTGAACTCAAATGAAAGCAGTATTTAATGAAAATTTGAATGCACTTGTTTTGCAGTAATACTAGATAGAATCTTAAATTAAAATTAAGCAAAGCTTACGCACTTATGTAAAACTGCTTAACTTTCACATTTCTGATCACTTCATTATTTAGATAAATAGATAATATTAATTAATTTTGTTATTTGTATTTTATCAAGTTTAAATTATTTATATTTGTTATATATATATATATATATATATATATATATATATATTTCAACATCTTTCTATTCTTCACTCCCTTTTCATTCCCGATTCTTTGGAATTATTTTGAGATAGCTGGTTTTGATTATATTCACAAGTAAGGGGAGTTTATTTTAAATGCACTTCTAGTTCAGACTTATTAATCCATTAAGGTAATTAGCATGTATAGATTGGATTATCCATACTTAACATAGCAATATGGTTATATACGAAATGTGTTTTGTTTTAACATGCATGGAAATTGTGAGCATTTGTGTTTTTCTTTATTAATATATTGTTCATAGTATTTCTAAGCTGGACACATATAGAAATACCATCCAATTCAAATAAATTCATTTTTAACGATTATTTTATTATTCCATTATTGATCTAAATAATATTTTAATTCTTTATTATGGATATTATTTTATTTATGAGTTAATTTTTCACTTATTGTTTAAGGAAATTAGTGTTCAAAAAGTTAAAGAATTTGTTCTTAGAATTCAATTAATTGGATACATTTTAAAATTTATTTTCCTTCAAAATATTTTTGTAATTATATTTTATAACATAAATAATTAAATATTGCATACATTTGCATAGTTCAGTTCTTTCAAAGACTGGTTCTAGAAATGTTTTGCTAACATTTATCTGTATCTATATTTGAAATTGTGATATTAATTGATTTTTATCAAATTTTTCCTCAGATGTTCGTCTCCGAGTCCGTGCAGAGTATTGCAATTATCAGTCCGTTCTTCAAGGTAATGTTTCTTCAGTCAAACCTGATCCTGTGGAACGACGGCTTGAATGCTTTTCACAGGCTAGTGCCATTTTAAGAGCTCGAGACTTGGGCTACATTGTATGCGACATTAAATTTTCAGAAATAACTTATCTTGATGCTTTTTGGAGAGATTACTTAAATGGGTCCTTGTTAGAAGCACTGAAAGGTAAGATCCTCAAAAAAGTAATTACATATTAATTAGATATTTGCCATGATTTTGTTTAGGGATTTATTCTAGGTTATATTTGAAATAATCATATTAAAAGGCAATTTTATCCTTAATCATTTTAAAACTGCTTTTAATTTTTCTTATACAAAAATCAATCTTATTATATGACAATCAAGAGGATGTGTTGCAAGTACAATCATGTGCATTACAACTTAAGTAATAAAAAGTAATTTATTTTCATTATGAATTCAGTTTCAGAAATTGATTTTGGGGGGAAAATGGGAATTATTAAAATTATTTTAATTTCTTGAATTATCATCCATCTTTCTTTTCAATCTTTGTATTTCAGAATAAAATAATGTTGTTATTTATTTCTTGCATGTTAATATTAATTCTTTTTGCAGCTGAGCAATTTCTTCTGCTTCATATTATTATTAAACAAAATTGTTTATTTGTTCATACTATTACAGAATATGCTACTTTATGATTTCGGAAGCACTCCTTCTCGTGATTGCTAAATAAAGTTGTTTCCTTAATTTGGTCATCAAATTTAATGGAGTGTTTGAAAAATCTGTATTTAGAAATTTGCTTACTTAAAAGATATATATAAGAAGAAGAAAAAAACATTAGAAAGTTGGTGTTTTGGCCTTTATTTTAAATACATTGTAATTTGTGGCTTCTAATTACTTTTATATAAGTTGTTTCAAATAACTTTTATATTAGTAAATTATTTTGACTTGGTCTGAACTAGCAGTTAAATATTTTACTTAGGTTTTTATTTCTTTTGTCAATTTTCCTACTTCATTTTCTCTTAACTGAAAATATTTCATCAAATAATTTGCTCATAAAATTAATATAATAGAAAAGAAAAAAAAAACGTGTATACAATTTTATATTTAGATTTCTATTAAATCCATTGATACTGTACTATGGAGCTCTGATTGATGTAATTGTTAATGCTATTATATTGTAGTAACTAAATGCATTCCGTTAAAAAAAATTTTTCAATATATTAAAACTCAAGATAAGTGTAAAGCAAGCTTTCATTGCATTTCTGAATCTATTCTTAAAATCTATTATTTTGATATTGTTTACCTAATTTAAAATGCATTTTTACACTTTAAAATTATAAACCTACTAACCTATTGATCCTAGTTTGATTATGCAGTGTAACAAGAAAATTTTAGATTATTTGAATGTCTTAATCCAAAGACAAATGTTACGTTTCATTATTCAGTTTTGTCACATTTTTACTAAGATGAGTTGGAAAAAAAACTCTAATTAAATTTTATCAAATTATAATATACAGGAAGGTATATGTTTAAATTGACTTAAGCAATAATTGTTTTCATTTTATTGAATAAAAATCATATACAAATAATTTTAATTAAGTTGCAATTTTTTCCCTCAATTCATCAGTTTATCATACTTGAATTAACTAGATGTCCAAATTATTTATAATAATTGAACATGTAAAAATTGTCTTTTATATGACAATACTTACTTATAAATAAATGTTCCATTGATAGTGTTATGTGAAATACAGTGCTTGCATACTTACTCAGATATTTGTTTTTGAAAGAAAAATTCAATGAGAAGAGGTTTATTTTAAATTTTGCATTTTAATAATACACTGAAATTTAAGATGATTTAATGTGAGTCACTGTTTAAATGAAAAATCAGGAGTAAAATACAATGTTTCAATTAAAATATAATAATACTATAGTTTTAAATATACTTAAAAGAATGAAAAACAAAAACTTTAATTCAGAATCTCTAAAGCATACATGCTTTTCATTACAATAGCTTGCTTTTTTTTTTTCAAGTAGAAATTGAAATTCATTTGATTTCAGTATATTATAAGAGCAAAAATCAAATGGGATGGTATTAATAATAAACAATTGCCTTGTAATTTTAGAAAATTATGTGGGATCAAGTCTGTTATTTCCTTCATTTTTTTTAATAAACTAAAAATTATTATTTTTGCATTAAATATCCTTTCTAATTAAAGTTTTGGAGGAAATAGAACAAAAATAAGTTTAAAATGAGGAGCAATTTATTCCTTGAAATGATCCTAACATAATGAAAGAATAATTAATAACTTACTTGTTGCTTCTAATTTTATGTGACCAGTCATTAAATTACTGTAGAAATTTGATTAATTCATTCAAGAGATTAAAAAAATAATTATTCTGATTTCTTTCTGCATTCATTTATGGGAACAACTATACTTTTCTGTGCCTTATTTCCTGCAATGAGTGCAATTTATGAAATTTTACTTTTTTTTAGAGGCTGAATTATGAAAAGTTTTAAATGAAAAGCAGTTTTAAAAAAATGTATATACTGTTGTCACAATTTTATTAGACAGTTCTAGATGTTGCTTGACTCTGACCTACTTGATAAGTTTTAAATAGTAAATCTTGTTGGTATCTTATCTTTTGTTCTTTATTTCCGCCAATTAAAATGGAGTTTTATATTGTGTTCCAATTCTTCTTTCAGTATTCTGTAAAATTTATTTGTTATCTGGACTTTTTAATTTTTCACTTGTTGCATATAGTATTATAATAGTTAATTTTCCTGAAGATTTGTTTTAATGAAACAGGGCATAAATTATTTCTATTAAATGAGGCGATTACAATAAAAAATTTCTATATTATGGTATATAATATTACATTGGTCCATGCTTTAGAGTTTTAGAGTGAAATAATTTCTGTAGTGTGACTGATATTTATTGCTTTCCTACTTTTCTAAACTTCCAACATATCCACCTTTCATGTTTGTGCTCTAATAAAAATAGTTATTCAATCAAAAAGCAGATTTTGATACTAGTCGTGCTAAGTGTAAATATTTTGAAGCAGGTATTAATTTTGGTAGCAACATGAATTGCAGATTGAGTTTCATTACATTTAACTTGTACTGAGCTAAAAATTCGACTGTATATACTTTGTCTTACAAAAATGAAAAAAGGAGAATAGAATGAAAAAATTATTCTATTAGCTACTCAAAATCCTTTTTTAAAAACTAATATTAAATTATCCCTCTCCCGCCCCTCCTGAACATAGGAAGAAATTAATAAAAACTTGGATATAAATTATATTTACCAAGTCATTAGAATCCTGAAACCAAGGAAAAGGAATGATAGTGCTTTACTATTTATTGCTATAAATTTCTTAGTCATAGAAAGAAGTATGCTTTTTGTTATGTAAAAAAGAAAATAATAATAGTTGCATTGAAAATCTTTTAATTATCAATAAATGCTCTTGTTTTCTCAGCTTATTATTTCTTTATTTGTATGTATTGGGGTTGGAAAGGGTTACATTAGAAAAATTTAATTTATAATCTTTTATACACATACATAATATACTATTTTGAGTTATTTATGGCATGTCAGTAATTTAATTTGGTTCATATTTTTTACTAAAACATATTTTTTTTTTCAGGTGTATTCATTACCGAATCTTTAAAGCAGGCAGTTGGTAATGAAGCCATAAAATTGCTTGTGAATGTGGAAGAAAGTGATTATGAAAAAGGACGTGCTCTTCTTATGAAGAATCTACGTGACATTGAGTAATTTAAACATATACAGATATTGAAGTACAATAATCTGCAGATTTTAAGTACAATTAAATATTTATTTCTAAAACTTTTTCTAGTTTTTGGTTTCAGTCTTTTCTTCATTACTTTATTTTCCCCAATGATTAATTAAATATGTTATGAAAATTTCTTTCTTGATGTATTTAGTGTTTGTTTTATCATAAATTTTTTAATGAAACCTTTTTTAAAATTTTCATGTTTTAATGCATTTTTCAGGAGTAATTTGAGTATGTCATTGTGCTGTAAAGCATCTGTATATTGGTTGTATAATGTGCTGGATTTTACTTATTAGAAAGAGATGTCTTTCATCCAAATGTTGCTTTTGTACAGTTAATTCCTTTGCATAGTATAGTGTATTTGTTAAGAAACATATTTTTTAAAGAAATTTTGGCTATTGGTTCAACTTCTGGAAAGAATTCTTAATGGCAGGGCTCCTTGAACTTCGCCTATTCCTGAAATTACTTTCGGAAATCGAACAGATATGTGATAGTTTCACTTTTGTTTTGAAAATTCTCTATTAAGTCAATCTCTTCCCCCTTGCCCTGTCTTTTTTTTTTAATAGTATTGTTATCCTAAAGTTGAAAATTAAATAATTAATCATTTTTTTAAAAAAATTCGGTTTTAAATAGTTATTTGTAAATTTTTGGTAGGTTGTTTAATATTAACACTATTTTTTTTTCTTAACTATTTTGATTTCAATTGGAAGAATTATGATAGTGTGAAAACTTGAATACTCTACCATCATTATTTTTGGCTCCAACTGGAATTTTACTTTGAGTTTAAGAAGCCCTGCTTAATAGCATATATTAAGTGTGAAAAAAAGTACCTAGATGCTTTTTTATTGAAAATACTTTTTTTTAATTCTGCTTGGCACCACTGGCAGATCTTTTAATAAATTGTCTTTTAGAAGCATCTATCCATTATTAACATAGTCTACCTCATAAAAATTTACTTACTCTGATTTCATAATAGCAAACCTCATTTAACTTTTCTAATTGCTTTATGTAAAATTAATAATGCAAATTACCTCTAACATGATTAGCCAAATAAAATAACTTCCATCTACCTCAACTTGATTTTTTGCCATTTGTTATTCAATTACACAATGAATGTATTGCCCTATTAATGGTTGTCTCCAAATCTACTGCTTAATATGGAATAATAAAAACACTTTACATTCATTACATTCTCATTTCCTGAAAAAACATTGTATAAAAAATAAATTTTCTGTGATAATTAATCTATAAAAATATAGAAAGAATTATCTGTAAGAAGTGCTCTCCTTGTGAAAACTTCAAATAAATTTATCCAAAAAATTATAAACTTAAACAATTTTACATTTAATTTATAAACTGAAGTGATTTTATGTACTGATACATTGATTATCGAAATAAACATCACAGTATTCTTTTCATTTTCTTATGTTATTTTCATTGCACTTAAAACATTCAAGTAGATAGTGCACTTATAGGTTTTTGGTTCCCAAGATTAAACCGGTTAAAAAAATGTAAATAGAATATACTCTGGTCACTGATTCCATTTTCCTCATTGTGACCTTAATCTGTGTTCAGAGTATTCAACTTCAGCTTTTGTGATACAGTTTTGTGTATATTGCAAAAATTCGAATGTATGCTTTTTATTTGTTTTGTAAGTTTATAAGTATTGCTATTTTATTTCACCTTGAAAATTTTTTTTATTATTAAACTTAAATTTTCAAAAGTTGGCATATCAATGAATGAATTTGATTCCATTTCATTGTAATTATGTAGATATCCATAGATTAATGCCAGTTACATCTTTGTTGGATACTTTTCCTGTTTTCATGCACTTAACGTTTTTCTGTAATTAACTGAGGTTCAAGATGTATGTTTTCTACTTGTATAGAAAAAATATGTATGTAACTACTTTTGTTGGCATATTGAATTCCTTTTCTTTTCTTCTTTTATTGCAAGCAATATATGAATAATAGCTACAAAAGAAAAGAAAAAAAAGTTGGGACAAATTTACTGATTTTGAAGTTGCCCAAATATTTTCAGTGTTGTTTATTGAATTTTCAAAAATATTGTGCAATTTCTGTTTGATTAGCTGTAGTAAAAAAAAAAAGACATTCAGCTAACAGGTCATATATTAATTTTTAATCATTTTTATATTTTTATAGTATTTTAATTTTTGTGTTATTTCTTTCTTTAAGTTCATTTCAATTGCTGATTGTGAAATTATCAATATTTATGCAGTGATATAATTCATTACATTTTTAATTCTTGTTTATACCTTTGGAAGGCTTAAGTTATTTGCAATTTACCAATTAGAAAATAATTTCCCTGTAAACTCATGTTTTTGTTAAATTATAAAAACTGTTTTTTAACGTCATTAAGTTTTAACAATTCTATGTAGTTCTTATTATTTCCTAGGGTTTAAAAAATGCATTAAAGGAAAAATAGGAATCTTTGGCATTCCATCTGTTTTATTAAAATATAATAAATATAAATCTACCATAAAATGTGGTATCTAAAAAGGAATCGTCTGAACGACACACAATATACCTCAGAATTGTTTCCCTCTAAATAATATATAAGCCTTACACATAATTTGGCGATCATGTTATATTCGGCAGGAATACAATATGCAGGAATTTTATTCATGTGTACGACTCTTGTCTTGTGCTACCTCATGCACATAAAACAATCAGATCTGCAATGATAACACCTCCCATTTTTTTCACTCACAACATTGTGTGAAGCTTGAAATTATTTTGTAAAATGGATATTTTTGTGGTGATGTTGTTACCAATATTTTTGCAGGATTTCTGTGCCAATAAAGAATTTGAAAGAAAAAGTGGCATATGTTTACAACATTTGGAAGGTTTCTTATTATGAAATATTGTTATTCACAAAAATGGTTATTGTTTCAGTATTCTGTTATGTATTTTTTTTTCGATGTAAATCTTGGTGTTTCCCAAAAATTATTGCCAAAGCCTGCAAAAATATTGGATGAATTCAAATGTAATGTTACTTATAGTAGTCTTGTATTTCTTGAATAAATAGATTACAGCTTTTATTACAATTTGAAATGGTTGCTTGACATTTAACAACAATTGTATTGCTAACAGCATTTATCAAGTAGTTGGAAATGGTAGGGCATACACATGTACAGAATTTGTACTTGTTTTGTTTGTTTTATTTTCAAAATTATGTGCATTTATCTTTTGGAAAGGACATCATAGAAGTCTTTAAAAACTTTTCGTGTATCAATTTATTAATTGTTGCTTTTGTTCAAAAATATTAGTTTGCTTACTATGTCCATTTTTGAAATTATTCATCTTAAGATTTTCCTTGTTATGTCTTATTTACTTGAAACTGAAATTTTCAATAAAACATGAAAAAAATTGTGATTTTCTATTTGTTTGTCTTGTCTCATTTAGATTTGAGTGGTGGTTTCATTACAAAACACATTAAATGCTTTACTAGTAATATCACTAAAGTTAAATGAGATCTCTGTGCAGTATGCTCCAAAGCCCTTGTAGGTAATGGAACTTCAGTTACATAATACATCCTTTAAAATCTTACTTGACATGTTATAAAGTTGTGATTTTGTAATTAACTAATTTCCATCAAAGTTTCATTATGGATGTGAGAATGTTACATATCGCATCGGAGTTGGACAACCTTCCACTGGTGTGGTATGGGAAATTAGAGAGATGCCAATTAAGCCTTGTTCTCATTATTGGACACAATCAAAATTACATAGAACATCCCTAAATGGCCAGAATGTTTTTTTGAAATTGAATTAAAGACCTCATTATCATTTCTAACACTTAGAAGAAGAATGGTTATTAGCATGAATTTATTATTTTACTTAAAAGAACTATCGATTCATTCCTGACAATTAAAAGTTTTCGATTCTTTCCAAATGCAATTATTTTCATTTATTTTCCTATTCTGTGTTTAAACAATTGCTTGAATTCATAACTTATGTCATTATAATTTGTTGCAAAATTTATATACTCTTGAAGCCAAGCATTTAAAAAGATCAATTAAAAAAATGCTTTTTGTAATAGTAGAGTATATTTGTTTGTGTAATGAACATCTAAGCATTCATTAAAACTTTTGGTATATTTATCTAAATATTTTGGTATATTTATCTAAATTTAAGAAGTATTTCTAATAATTTTAGAATATATATATATATATATATGCAATTTCTAACTTAAATTTCATTGCATTCTTACAATTCTTGACTTCCAAAAACATGATTTGAAACCTAATTGCTCATATAATTATATTTGTCTTGCCAGTATGTAAGATGACTGATATAATTTCATTTAAATTGAGACTTAACATTCTTGTTTGGAAATAACCAGCTATAGTACCACAGAAGTAACAGTTCCTGTATTTCAATGAATATTGCGATAACCTGTTTAAAAGTATTTTGAATGATTTCCAAGATGCTACAATGAATTATTACATGAACGTAAGAGTTAATTGGAAACTGAAGATAATTCTATAAGGATCTCGAAGATGTTTAGCAAAAACTGATGGTAACTTTTCACTGACTAGTGAATTTAGGAAAAAACAGGAGAATCTTGCTCGCTGAAACAATTTTCTGACGAATATGGAATTATTCTTTGTGATAACATATGTTTAGGTGGTGACAGTACTAAAGATTTGAATTTTTTGCCAGACAGACCCTATATCTTTAATTGGTGTTTTTGTGTTGGAAATAAAATATTTCAAATGGAAAAAAAAAACGTACATACAAATGTGGGAATAAAAAAATATATATAATTATTAAAACTGTATATATAATATGCAGACTTTGCAAAGGCTATACCACTAAATATAAGTTTTTAATTTTTCAGGTTTCTTTCAACTTACAGGATAGGGGAGGAGGATTAAATAAAGAGTAAAAATATCGTGATTTATGCTAACAATAAATTTTATTACTTGAATATTTCAGAATATGAAACATCTTGCTGTAAATTCCTAGTTAAAGTCAATTGAAATATATTCAGTTGAATGTCATTTAACAGGGTGCATTTAGACATAAAATTTTATAAATAAAATCTAATCATCATCAAATTGTTTGCTTCATAGTTTGGGGGAGGGGTTAACTTGGATTCTAATAAAACTGCATTTTAACTCGATTTCAGTACTCTAAGGCGAAAGTGTTGGTGCCTTATTATTTGCAGCAGACTATTAATTGAGGAAAAGGAATGTTGACAACAGAAATAATATAGTGAACAGGGTTCATATACTGACAAATTAAAAATGAATGAAATTCAGAGTTAAGTATTATATTTTATAAAGCTTTTGTTGAAATTGGGTAGCTTTGTACTCCAGTTCATATATGTATAAGTATTTCACATTCTATTAAATAATTGTATATAAAGAAGCAGTTAATAATTTTTTTACCTTCATAAGGGAACTTCAGCTTTGCAAATTATTTGCTAATTTCAAGGTTCACTAGATAATATTAATGGTGAAAAGAAAGATTTGCCCTTGAGGCAATATTTTTTCTAAATACTAGGAATAAAATATAATTTTCTTTGTATTGCACATTAACCACGTTTGCTGACCAGTTGGTTTTCCAGATTTTAATTTAATTTAAATAAGTCTCATACATAACTTCACGTTTTTCATTCCTTCTACAAAATATTTATAAACACAGATCTGTCATATAATAGATATATATGTGTTTTATTTATTTTATAATTTATTGGTTCGAGCTCTGTACTATCATAAAATATTTAAAAATATAACTGTTTTGGTTATCTAAATCCTAATTTCATATTATTGTTCTAAATACTGTAACATCATAAGTTTTTTTAATAATATCTTTTATAAACATTATCCGGATTGAAGCTTGTTGCAGTAAATTGACCTCTAACTGGGGGGGGGGGGGCATAAAAAAACATAACTTTCTTTGAGCTTTCAAATATGACAGAAAATAATTCGATTAAATATTTGATGAAAGATGTATACCAATTATAAAATTTATTGTTAAAGATTATGCATTAATAATAACAATAACTAAATTGTATTTTTAAGCATATATCTTTAATACATTTTTTTTAAATGATGTGAATCATTTTTGCTCAATCGTATTTTTGGAAACAAGCATGGAGAAACGTAAAAAATTTTATGAGTTACGATTCTAAATATATATTTTTAAAGCATAGGCTTTGTTGGAATTCCTGGCCTCACCATAACGTGATGTAACACTTTCGCGCAAACGTAGTGGTGACGTCAGAGAAAAATCCCATGATCCCACAGTAACAGATGTGAGTTTCAGTTTCGGTTCTAGAGTGTTTTTTGTGTAGCTTTAGTTGGATTCGGGGTGTGAACGCATCCAGAGATGGTTGGTTGTAGGCGATGTGAATGATTCCTACAACTAAAAGGATATTTGTAAATAATTATCTGTGCTTGTGTCCTCGTCAAGCAAATAAAAAATAGATGAAAATGAAAACCCTGGACTAATGCTTTCGATGTTGTGTTCTGATTCACCCTGGAATACCTCGATTCTATCTCTTCTAGAAGTTCCCGGAACGACAAGGTAAGAGTACCTTTTCTCTTACACTTCGATAGGTGAATTTGGGGCTTAGAAATCCCAAAATCTGGCATCCCTGCCGGGATTTACATATATTTAATTTATGTCAATAGATATTGAATTCGAGGTATTTAGAATTAGAATTTGTGAAATTATTAGAAATGGATGTTGAAAGCATTAAAAAATTAAGAACTCCTACAAGGAGTAATTTTACGAGATCATTGAATAAAGCTTGTGAAATTTTGGAAAACTAAGTAGAGGACACAGATATATTGGCGGCACAGATAGTCCTTTTAGAAAAAAAGTATCAAGAATTAAATGATTTAGATGCAAAGATTTGAGCTATTTTGCAAAGCGATGCCACGTGCACGCAAGAAAATTTTGATTTAGAATATGAAACTATTACTGCTTATGAAGATAGATTTATAGAAACGAAAACAAAATTACAGAGGAGATTAAACGCGTTAGAAAAACCTATTAACGATGTTACTCTATTGAAAGAATCAGTCGATAGCACTAATCGTAAATTTAGACTTCCGGAACTGGAATTAAAACAATTTAATGGAAACATTAAAGAATGGCTTCAATGGTGGGGGCAGTTTAAAAAGATACACGAAGATATAGATATAGTAGATGACGATAAATTCCAGTATTTGCTGCAATCAACACTTAAGGGCTCGCCAGCAAGGCAATTGGTAGAATCTTTCCCTCCAACAGGGAAGAATTATGAGGAAGCTGTCAAGTGTTTGAAGCAGCGCTTCGGAAGAGATGATCTGCTGATTGAAGTTTATATTAGGGAGCTTCTTTCAGTGGTAATAAATAACGCGAATCCTCAAGGTCAAAAGTATTCACTAGTAAAATTATACGATACTTTAGAAGGACAGCTGAGAGCGTTAAAATCCTTAGGGGTTGCAGATGATAACTTTTCAGCTATATTACTATATCCTCTTGTAGAGTCTTGTTTACCAAGCGATTTAATGAGGGTTTGTGAACGTAATCAAACTGAATTAAATACAGCAGAAAGTTCAGGGAGTGATAGGTTAACTCAACTCTTAAGCTTTCTTAAAAAGGAAATCGAATCGGAACAAAAGTTAATAATTGCGCGTTCTTCTTTCGATTTAGAAAAGCATAAAAAACCAACGAATCATCACTTTCGAGAAAAGGCAAAGCCGTCTGGTTTTGATTTATTTAATAACTCCAGACAAAATTCGTAATTCAAAAAGTAAGGAATGCGCTTTTTGTGATAAATCGCTTTTGACTCAAGATTGTAGATTTGCGAAAGGTTTGACTTACGAAAAGAAGAAGGAAATTCTTTTAAACCGTGGAATTTGTTTCAGATGTTTAAATTCTAAATCCAAACACATAGCGCGTTTCTGCAAGCAAACAATTTGTTGTTTTAAATGTAATGGAAAACATTTACCTATCATGCGTAATGCTAATTATGTATGTCCGAGTGTTAAAAATAATGAAACAAATTCGGAAGAGAACATTTCTTTAGATAGTACTTTAACAAAACATCCTTAAGTCAAGTTTATTTGCAAACATTAGTAGTAAAAATTCGTGGGAATGGTGAAACGAAATTAATTCGGTGTCTCTACGATGCAGGGTCTCAAAGATCCTACATTTCAAAATACGTTGCAGAACAAATGGATTTTGAAGTTATTAGTGAAGAATCAGTTTTGCATTCTTTATTTAGCGGAGTTGAAAAGGCGGAAAATCATAAAATATACCGGGTACGTTTGAGTAATGTAGACAATAGTTATCATTGTAATTTTGATGTGTTGGATCAGGAAAAAATTTGTTCCCATATTTCCAGAGTAAAATTATCACCCTATGTTAAAGAGCTTAAATCCAATAGAATATTTTTAAGTGATGTAATGCATTCCTATGATGACCAATTGTTGTATCAGTCATCCCCATTAGAAATTCATCTGTTAATTGGGGCTGACGTCGCTGGTAAATTGCTCACAGGAGAGGTAAAGCAACTTAGTTCTGGAGTAGTCTGTGTAGGAACTAAATTAGACTGGACACTGATGGGAAAGACAAATGAAAAGAATGACAGTACGTCTACTGTTTTATCCTGTCACGTTAATGATGCAACCATCTCAGATTTATGGCAATTAGATACACTTGGAATTTGTGATCCAAGTGAAAAGAAAACTAGGAAAGAATTGGAACAATCGGCAAAAGAACATTTTTTTCGAACTGTTAGTAGAAATGAAAAGGGAAGGTATCAAGTACGATTACCTTGGGTAGAAGGGCATCCCCCTTTAACAAACTGCAAAAATATTTCTGAAAAAAAACTTGCAAATTCTGTTAAATCCCTGAAAAAATTAGGAAAAATAGAGGATTACGAAAACATTTTTAAGGACTGGTTGGATCAGGGTATTATTGAGGAGGTAGTTATTTCCGAGCCTGAACACTATTTACCTCATCGTCCTGTTCTCAAAGAAAACTCCACAACGAAGATCAGACCCGTCTTTGATGGATCTGCTAGAGACAAAAATTCACCATCAATAAATGATTGTTTAGAAAAGGGACCCAATTTGGTTGAACTTATTCCCTCCGTTTTAAACAGGTTTAGAATAGGAAAATATGGAGTTACAGCCGATATTGAAAAGGCGTTTTTACAGATAGAACTACATGAAGATGACAGGCCTTATTTGAAGTTTTTGTGGTGGCAAGGTGGTCAGAAAGAAAATTTACGAATTTTTCAGCACCGAAGAGTAGTTTTCGGAATAACCTCCAGCCCTTTCTTACTGGGAGCAACTCTTGATTATCATCTGAATCATGCTCCCCCTGATTACAATATAACGGCTCAAAAACTTTTGAAGGCTTTTTATGTAGACAACTGCGTCCATAGTGTTGAAAATGAAGCTGAGTTAATGAAATTCATTCACGAATCGATAGAAATTCTTAAACCTGCAAAGTTCAACTTACGAGGGTGGGAGCATACCCCCTTTGAAGAAGATGCACCAGAAGAAGCAGAAGCAAAAATCGTCCCAGTTTTAGGCTTAAAATGGGAAATCAATACTGACTCACTATCTGTAGATTTGAGAGATTTAGATTCCGTTACGGAAGATCAACCTATTACTAGACGGATCATTTTATCAACAGTTCATAAAATTTTTGATCCCATTGGATTTACCTGCCCAGCAACGTTGATACCAAAATTGCTGCTACAAGAGTGCTGGAAGCTAAAATTATCGTGGGATTCCCATTTACCTTCTTGGATAGCAACAAAATTTACAAGGTGGAAAGATCGACTTAAAATTTTAAATGAGATTTCTATTCCTAGATGTCTAAACAAAAATGAAAGAGACAGCAATATAACATTACACGTCTTCTGTGATGCTTCCGAGAAGGCATATGCTGCATGTATATTTTTGAGGAGTGAAGGTATCAATTCGACCAATTGCCAACTGATACAAAGTAGAACAAGGGTCGCTCCTCTCAAAACTCTTTCAGCGTCTAGACTAGAGCTTTTAGCATGCAATATAGGGGCTAGACTGTGTCATTCAGTGAAAGAGAGTTTAGGAATGGAAAATGTTGCTACACGATATTGGTCTGATTCCAGTAATGCTCTTTATTGGATTAAGAAGAACGAAAACTGGTCCACTTTTGTTTTCAATCGCGTAAAAGAAATTCGTCTTTTGAGTGATTCAGATGATTGGTATCATATACCAGGAGAGTTGAATCCAGCCGATCTACCTTCTCGAGGTTGCAATTTCGAAAATCTGGCCAAATCTAATTGGTGGTTAGGACCTTCGTGGTTAAAAACTCCTCCTGAATATTGGCCTAAATCCAATATTTTCCCAGACGAAGAAATAATAAACACAGAAAAAAAGAAAACAGTTGTTAGTGTAACCAATATGGAAAAAGAAGTTAAAATTTATGATATTTACTCCTCTTATCCTAAACTTCTTATTGTTATATCCTGGATTTATAGATTTGTGCATAACTGCAGAGTGAAACGGGATTTAAGAAAATTTGGAGACATAACTGTGGAAGAAAGAAATAGATCCGAAATCTCCTTAATCAAAACAGTTCAGCGAGAATCTTACACAGGGCCACAAGATAAGCGACTTCAAAAACTCCAAATATTTACTGATGAGAATGAACTTTTCCGAATTAAGACAAGACTGTCATTGAAGGACGATTTAAAAAACTTTAAATTTCCTATCGTGTTACCAAGTGAACATCCGATAGTTGAAAAACTTGTACGCTGGAAACACTGCTGCCTAGGTCATGCAGGTGTTCAAATAGTGATGGCCAACCTCAGAGAAGAATTTTGGATATTGAAATACCGTAAAACTGTCCGAAAAGTTGTGAAGAATTGTGTTACTTGCAAAAGATACGATGCCCGAGCAATAGAAACTCCAACAGCTCCATTGCCAATAGATCGTCTTAGAGAGGCTTCTGTGTTTGAAATTATAGGAGTCGATTTTGCTGGACCTCTGTATTTAAAGGAAAATCAAAAGTCCTGGATTGTCATCTATACTTGTGCAGTATTTAGAGCTGTACATCTAGAGCTGACCACTTCACTATCAACTGAAAGTTTCCTGCAGTCATTCCGCAGATACGTAGCTCGTCGAGGTAGACCAAGTGTCGTCTATTCGGACAATGGAACAAACTTAGTTGGAGCGAATAATCTCATCAAAAAGATTAACTGGGCGACAGTAGCCAAATACAGTTCCGTGAATAAAATTGACTGGAAATTTATTCCCCCGTCTGCACCCTGGTGGGGTGGCTTTTGGGAACGTTTAATTGGCATTGTTAAAAGAATTCTTCGTAAAGTTCTAGGACAAACATCTCTAAATTATGAGGAATTATGTACAGACGTATGCGACTGTGAAAGTGTCATCAACGGACGGCCTCTAACTTATGTAAGTGATGACTCAAGTGACCTAGAACCTCTTACTCCCAATATGTTCCTGCAAGAAGTTAGAGAGATTGGAATACCTGATCTAGATCTCCTAGATAGTCAATCTCTAAATAAAAGATTTGCTTATCGCCAAAGGTTACGACAAGATCTAAGAAAACGCTTTCGCTCTGAGTATTTGGGACAGCTCGGGCAATTTGAAAGAAAAATAAGAAAATTCCCGTCTATCAAAATTGAAGACATCGTTCTGATATTCAGTGACAATATGAAAAGAATGGACTGGCCTTTAGGTAAAGTCATCGAAGTCTTCACATCTTCAGATGGAAACATCAGACTTGTGAAACTGAAAACCAAAAGTGGAGAAATCCTACGTCCAACATTGAGACTGTATCCTTTGGAAGTTTGCGAACAGGACAAGGAACTTTTCCAAAAGTGTGAACCACCGGTAAAATTTACCTGCGATGATACCAGTGCTGCTGAAAGAGATTCTCTGAACAAACCTGAACCTGGTGAACCAACCTCCAGGTATGGAAGGAGATTACAAAAGGTAAAGAGACTCTTAATGTGAGAATTGAACTTTTTCTTTCTTACAAAAACTCTTATATTTTGAACTTTTATTATCTACTTCATATCTTAAGAACTTTAATTCAGAATTGAACACCAAGATATACTTTTTTACCTATGATATGCTTTGATATAAATGATAATTTGATATATTTCGATGAATTATAATTTGATATTTTGATGTATGAAATATTTATGTAATTTTGATAGTTAGAATATTTTCTTGATTTATATTAGATAGTATAAACATTTTCTTAACTCAATTGTTTTGATGTTTGTCAATTTGTATTTGATAATTTTGAATTTTTTTAAATATTGATTTGATTATTATGTTTGAGTTTTCTGTAATTAAAACTCAAAGGTGGGAGGATGTTGGAATTCCTGGCCTCACCATAACGTGATGTAACACTTTCGCGCAAGCGTAGTGGTGACGTCAGAGAAAAATCCCATGATCCCACAGTAACATATGTGAGTTTCAGTTTCGGTTCTAGAGTGTTTTTAGTGTAGCTTTAGTTGGATTCGGGGTGTGAACGCATCCAGAGATTGTTGGTGGTAGGCGATGTGAATGATTCCTACAACTAAAAGGATATATGTATATATTTGTAAATAATTATCTGTGCCTGTGTCCTCGTCAAGCAAATAAAAAATAGATGAAGATGAAAACCCTGGACTAATGCTTTCGATGTTGTGTTCTGATTCACCCTGGAATACCTCGATTCTATCTCTTCTAGAAGTTCCCGGAACGACAAGGTAAGAGTACCTTTTCTCTTACACTACGATAGGTGAATTTGGGGCTTAGAAATCCCAAAAGGCTTAGAGTGCGCATTTCTATCCTCCAAAGTATATTTATGCCAAAGTAAGCAGCTTGAAGTAAAGCAATTGTTTCTGTTGAGCGTCAACGCATGCAGACATGTATTTTATTATTGGAAGAAAATAATTGTATTGCGGCTTCTTTTTTTATGTAGATAAAAAAATCAATTCATGTGTTTATATTGTTAAAATGCATCAATTAATTAAAATATTTTTTCAGTATCATCCTGAAGACACCTCTTTTATTTTTTTACTGTTTCAACGTCATACCACACATTATGTTAGATGAGTAAGTATATGTTCAGGCATTGCAACCGTTTTAATTTCACGTATACTAAAAGAAAGTACTATAATCCTCAAAAATACAAACTAGTGATTTTTGGTGAATCTCCGAATTCCAAAGACTTCCTTGCTCCTGAAAAACATATTCTGAGAATAAAATAATCTCTGTCTTCGACTAAAATATTTTAAAAATTTAATGAGCTTGGCAGATGAAATTTGATGTGTAGACTTTACACTAAATTTGTAGATTTCTATCAACTTCCGTTCAGAAGTCTGACTAACTAAGTGAAAATTACAACAAAATCTAAAAAGTAGGAATTACGTGGTAGATTGCTGGTAAGGTATTGGCTTCAGAACCGGAGAGTTTCATGTTCGAGACCCGATTTCACCAAACCGTCGTGTAAGAAGGTTTGGTTCTCACTAAATTCGTCGGGGCCAAACGTCCTCCCGTTTGTGTGATGTGAAATTTTGGAAAAGGTGGTGCCGGCTCAGGTACCGTTCTCGTCTTTTGAGCGTGGTTCAAAATAACGAGATCTATCCCAATATAGCCCTAGTGTCGCTTTAAAATGAGGCGTTAATATAATTAAACTAAACTAAAAAGCGGATGAATAAAATTCGATACATAACTAGTGCACCCAAAAATGTGGATACGTATCAAATTTGTAATCAAGTTCTTTAATGTATTAACCGTCTTCAGGTCTGTAATTTTGCACGCAATGCCTGAACAAATTGGAAGAATAAATGAAATATGGTATATCTAGTGACTACAATTGTTTTAGCCAAATTTTTGTTCCAGTCGGTAGTAAAAAAAAGATGTCTAAAATAGATATTCGAATTCCTGGCTCATATGTTTTAATCGCATGACAGTAGCTGATACCTAAACAACTTGCAAAAGGTGGATATTTCGTGATTATTGTTCACTAATGGCATCCCATTAATGCTCAAATACAATTTTTCTTTACTATACTGCGAAGTAAGCATCTGGGAAGAGGCATCTCGAAATGAGGATGAGATGCTTCCGTCATGGTGGTTGGATCTTGGCACTCTGGTGGTACACTAATAGATGGGAGTAGGCTCCTCCCATTGATGACGGTACGTACTTCCTACGGGAAGGGTTGTACCGTTGCTGGTGAAGGTCATTAGGACTCGAGCATAATTATCGCCAAATTTGCTGCTGCTGTACTCCTGCCATTCAACTTCTGGCGGGTCGGAGAGTTTGGTATGACTTACTATACTGCGAAGCATACAATCCCCATGTCTGGGATCTAGAAAATAAAGTTCTGAGCATTCATAATTTTCACATCTTCGCTCAATGTCCATGATTTTATGTGCAGAAGTAGGGAGGGCTTTAACAACTTTATTAGAAAATGCACGAGAAAAGTGTGCGAAAACCATTTTTCTTGAATTATTTTCTTGTACACAAAGTAAACCAAAAAATATTGTTAAAAAAAGCACGTTAGCAAAGGAAAAAGTATCGCTAAAATATTCAAAAGCATGATTTTTACAACTTTCAATATTTCAGACATTCTGTAAGCCCGAAAAATTCAATTTGTAAAAAATATTTATAAATACAATAATCAAAAATCCCTTGGCCTTGATGGATAAAATTTAGCACGTGATTTTTGCACAAAATTTATGTTTCTGTCAAATTTTGTACGAAATTATTCACAGAAAGTTTGTCTGACTGACTATACAAGTACAATAAACTCGTACAATAAAACTAAACTTATAGAGTTAAAAGATTGAAATATAATACTCAAATTTAATAACCAAAATATAGATTTGAACTATGTACAAAGAATTTTCCATGTCTGTCTATAATTTTACAAACATGTAAATGCAATCATTCAAAAACGGAGTCAATTATATAAATAAAATTTTATGCTTGATCTTATTTTTTTTTAAATGTTAGTTGTTCTGTGTCATAGTTTTTGTTCAATCGGTAAGGGGGGAAAAGTAGGGGAAGGCACCGAACCCTGGTAGCACACAAATATTGTACAATATTTAACAATATTCGCAATATTGTTTAATATAATAGAATATTGTTTAATATCATATAATATCGCACAATATTATTCAACTATATGTGGTACCTATGAACAGTATATTCGATTTTCTTTGCTATATTTAAAATGCAAATACTATGGGGGATACTCTGAAAATAAAAATCTAAAAAGTCCAAGTCTTCCTGGAATTGCTGAAAGTTCGCAATTTTATGCAGAGGGAAGAGATATTACATCTATCGGAGGATGCGAAAAAGTTTTTTTTGTAATCCTCCCCCCGCCTCCCTTTTTGTATAAATGCGCATTAAATACAAAATCAAATCGGGAAACAGATCGGGATTAGTATAACTCATTAAGACTATATTTGGTCTGATATTATTGAATAAATCCTATTCTTTAAAATTGCATGCATATTAGAAACTTATTTTGTACTTAGAATTTCATAAAATAGGTGAATAATGAAATAATAATAATAATAATCAAGTTGGGAATCCTCTATTTCAGTGTCATAGTGTCATAAATATTTTCAAAAGTTGTTTGGCTGTTAGTTATAATTGATTTCAAAAAATTCATTATTTTATATAAATCATGAAGCTAATTTTTTAAAAAAATATTACATTTATATTAATGTTGTCCTTTAGATTTCACTGTGATCATAGTTATTCAGCATGGAACAAATAGAAACGCGGAAGATCAAAATTGCAAGAACTAAATTTCAGCGTGGAAGATTTCAACACCCAAATAGCGTAAGATATTCTAAATTTTCTACATTATTTTCATGATATTGTACAGCGTTTAGAATATCAAACGACATTGTGTCATACGAAGGTAATCTCGAAAATAAGCTTCAGGTACCAACAAAAATGCAAAGACAATCATATGGAATTAATCCTTGTTGAATAACAATCTACAATAATCGGGTTATTTTTCGACATAGGCACCGCCATTGCTTAGTACGCTTTTTATCGTTGCGATGCACGCATATTTAGATATCCTTGTGAAATAACGGTGCCATCTGCGGTTGCAGCCCTTGGGTGACAACAGATCTGACCTCTTCATGGTTCTGGAACTTCAGCAAGAAAGGATTTCAAGTGTTTGAAAAGATGTAAGTCACTTGATTTGTAAGGGGCGGGGTCAAAATCTTGCCATTGTAACTCTATTAGGCATTGCTATGTATTATGTGTAATATGTGGTCGTTTATTCTCATGAAAGCATAAATTTGTCTCAAAACATGTCACGACGTTTATTTTGAAGGGCGTGGTGCAGTTTTCGAAGCCTACTTACAATTACGTGCTGTGCCGTTTGTTTGATCGTTGTGCCATGAAATCCACTAGCAAAACGCCATGTCACTCCCAAAAAATTTCACTCTCTCCATTGCAGTACCGCACTTGTCTTCTGACAATGGAATCGCTTGTAGGCAATCAGCGGATAGCGCTAGGCCCGAACTCCCAATTTTATGATTAGTAGCCGAGTATCATACCGATCAAGCAAAAGGGACCCTTCAGCTCAAAGGATATTAATTGGCTTATATAGAAATCCCCACACGCTCATCACTCTGAATGCTATCTCTTTGTCTGCGAGTTTCGTACGTCCTTTGCATTGTGAAATGGGATGGCCGATAGTATCTCTTATGTGCAGGAAGCGCTAAATTGTTTTAAACTCTCACCAAACAAGCGTCAAAAATACTTTTCTCTGCTTGCCAGCAGGGTTCCACTTATCCTGGTTGGGGCCCGGGGCTAAAACTTCTTTTTGGACCTCCTTTGCTTCACTACTTTAGTAATGAAGAACATTAATTAAAGAAAGAAACGTATAATAAAATTTTTATTCGATTTGGAGGCCCCCCGCTTATGTGGGGCCCCGGGGCAACTGCCCCCCGTATGCCCCTGCCTTAATCAGGCCCTGCTTGCCAGTGAATCAACAGAAAGAATTCTCATGCTTGGACTAATGAACGCAACTATTCCACGGAGGAAATGGGTAATGGTACTTACTTCTGCATCTCCTAAATATAGTAAATTTTTAAGAGAAGTGACTTGGCTATTGAATGCTATTTAAAAACTCTTTTTTATTTCACAGGTTTCACATTTGTAAAGAGGAAATTTCGCAATCAATTTTGCTTTAGCTTCACCATGTAGTGAACTTCTCTACATTTGAAACATGACATAACATATTTAAAATTTTTTAGAGATCTTAGTTATATATTAATATATGTATTGTTACGAGCGAGCAAAACACACGCCAAAGGTGAAAACGTTGGCTGCGCTTCACGGGATGCTCCGCGCCAGCCGGGTTGACTTGGCGGGAAGAATGTTCTGGTAACCCCGAGTCAATTCTGGTTGAACCGCGTTTTCTCCCGGCGCTTTCTCCCGCGTATATAAGAGGCGGGTTGCCTCTTCCTGGCAGTTAATCTCTTAAAGAGAAGCGTTTCGCTTTACTCGCGGAGTTACGCTTGTGAGCTGTGTTTGCGTTTGCTGTTAACGCTGTGTTATTGAGCTCGCTGTGCTTTACTGTTGCTGTGCTATACTATAGCTGTTTTGCAAACTGTGTTTATTGTGCGTAAGACTTGCATTTACGCTGTAAGGGACTGATTATTGCTGAATTGTGTTTTCTGAAGTTTTACCTTTTCAAGTCATCCTGTATATACCTGTAAATAGCTGTAAATAAATTTGTTTGTGCTGTCCTCAAATAAAGTCCATTCAATCCGAACCCGCTAAGCTAAAAACGTAACAGTATTTAATCCAAAAACAGATTTTACAGAAGAGCGTTATCTAGAAAAATGAGATAATTGTCTGATTACAAGATATTTATAATCATGAAATATATTGAAAATTAAAAAAGCGGAAAGTAATAAATCTTTTGAACACTGATTTAACAGAAAGTAGGGAATATTTTTTTTTAGTCGAAAGTGAATCATTACTACAAAGTAATTAAGGCACTAAGTAGTCACAAAATGTTTAGAATTTGTTAAAAATTAAAATATATGATAGATATTTTTAAAATTTCAATTTCGAATATTTATATAAGAGTTTCACATATTTACAGTTTTATTTGGGCTCTCATATTTCGGATTTTTTTTAAACGTATAGAAGTAAAAATCAAAACATTCTTAAAATAGAGATAGTCCTAATAAGAATTAGAATATTTACTATACTATTAAATATATATATGTATACAAATTGAAATATTTATTCTTTAAAATATATTTGAAGATAATTTTTTCACGCTGAAATTTTAGGATTATTTAAAATATGGATGTAAATTTAAAGAAAAACGACTGATTATTTTGTTTAGAAGGTTGCATCTTCAATATGATCGCATGCTCTTCTTGATAAAAAATAAAATGCTTTAATTTTCTTTTTTTTCATTTGCAACAAGTATTAACTGAAATAAATACTAAAAAACAGTATATATATATATATGAATTAAAAAAAACAGATATGTAAAGGAGAAATCCAGCCTGATGACTTTCTCAAGGGTCACCATCAGGCAAGGATTCCAATAAAAAGTGGAATTTTTTTCTGTAAAGAGTTAGACTATTGTCTAAAAAATTAACTCTTTTATGACCCGAAAAATTCCAAATTTTAAAGTAAAAGAGAGGCATCAATTTTTAGCATAAAAAAACAAATGACAATTAGGAAGAACGACAAAAATAGACAAAACTCACAAATTAAAATTCTAGAATGAAGAACAAATTATAACAAAATACTAAATACAATAAAAAACAAACCAATATTAGCAAAAGGACAAGTAAGAAAATAAGAAGCCTAGAACATACTCTTAAGAGAGAGAAGTGCACCCAAGCAGTGCTAAAGAGCAAATGAAACAGCCCGGAAGAGATTGAGGTAAGTGCCAATCAGGAAGGAGATACAGGAACAGAGCCGTCTGGGCCAATCAGAGATTAGCTTAAATCGTCCAAACACCCCTCCCCCCGAGACGAAGACCGAAGATTAAGTTAAATAGTGCGTTGATTATTCGTTTTCGGGCTTTTTTAATTCTAAATATTTTAAGTTTTTCCATGTTTACAATCTCATGGATAAAAAGCAAACATAAGGAGAAGATTTTTTTAATATAATAAAGTTAATTGTGTTTTCCTATAATTTTTAGAAGCACGGGAAAGTCCTATTGAAATTGGATGTAAGTGTAGATTTTAACGCAAAAGCAAGTGCATAGCGGACCGCGGGGAATTGAAAAATTATCTTCATTAAAATTGTTAATTTATTGTAAAAATTATGTGCCTACTAGTGGGTTAGTCGAAGAGTTCTAAGCCTTCTTTAATTAAAATTTCAATATTACAGTAATTTCTTGAGAATTCATTATTGGCTAGATTTTTTTTAAAAACAATCTGTAGCTTCTATGTACGATTTTTTATTATTACAAATATTTTTTTCTGTTATGAAAAGATTATATTTTTGAAAATTTTTGAGTTTACATTAGAATTATAATTGCTAAGTTTTGTTATTTTAAAATTGAATTCGTCTCTTTTGTCATATAAACCCACCAGTGTTTTACCATTAGCAATTTTAATTTTTAAGTCAAGATAATTAGCTTCGGTTAGTTTTTCATTTGTTTTATTTATAATTAATTCTTTTGGATAGCAGTTTGTTATTACATTCGTATTCTCTACGTTAATTAGCAGGAGGTCATCTATGTACCTCCATCCGTTAATTAAGTTAAGCTTAATGATTTTTTATCGTAGTAATGTAATAAAATATTTGCTTGGGTACTTGAAAAAGACGTTCCCATTGGAATACCTTTTATTTGTTTGAAAAAATTAATTCCATTAAAAATGTTATTTTCAGTAATATTAAATTTGCATAGTTCCAGCCAGTTGTTTTTAGTTATATTATTTTCATTTAAATATTCTACAGATAAAGACATACAGACGTTTATTAATTTTTCATACGGGGTATTAGTGCATAGGTTTTCAAAATCATAAGTATTAACATTAAAATTGTACCTTTTGCATACCTGTTACTGACCTGATAATGCCTGATAATTGTTGTTTTACATATCTGTTTTTTTTATTCATCTATGTTCCACTATGTCTTTAGGAATAGCAGCACACGCGCTCTCTTAATATATTTGTGTATCTTTCTAATTAATAATGAAAATGGCGATTTGTTATATGCCTGCTTTAAAATTGTTTATATATATATACGAGGCATATTCGGAAAGTAAGTACCGTTTCATTATACTGCCGCTGCAGCATTGCGATCGGCGTTCTGCGCATGCGCACTAGTCTTCCTTGTTCACTGACTCTCAACTGACGCCATTTTGGACGCTGTAGGTTGTGTTTCCAGTTCGCTGTACTTGTTTAAAATGTTTAAGACAATTACTGATCCCGCCGACTGTGAGATTCGTTCTGTTATCCGTTTTTTAAACGCAAAAAATGTGAAACCGGCTGAAATTTACCGTGAAATTAAAGAAGTGTATGGTGAAAACGCGATGAGTGATGGAATGGTGCGGAAGTGGGTTAGAATGTTTAATGAAGGTCGAAAAAATGTTCACGATGAGGCTCGGAGTGGTCGGCGTTCTCTTGTCAATGACGATCTGATACGGAAAGTTGATGAAAAAATCAAAGAGAACGGACGATTCACAATAACGATACTTTCAGACGAATTTCCACAAATTTCACGTACTGTGTTGTACGAAATTGTTGTTGACAAATTAGTCGTGTTTATCATCGTTGGCGGCAAGTTTCTACGAGGAAGGCATAGGAAAACTCGTCACTCGCTACGACAAGTGTTTGAACATTGGTGGAAACTACGTAGAAAAATAGTTTAAGGTTTGGTCTTTCATGTAATAATAAAATTTGTTTGAAAAAAAAAATGTTTTGTTCTATTTATTAAAAAACGGTACTTACTTTCCGAATATGCCTCGTATATATATATATATACACTGAAGTGACAAAAGTCTTGGGATAGCTATATGCAAATATACAGATGCCAGTAGTATCGCAGCGAAAAAGTAAAAATGCGCAGTTCGTTTTCCAGAGCTTTCATTTGTGTTCAAGTTATTCATGTGAACAGGCTTTTCGTGATTTATGGTTGCACGACGAGAATTAACAGACTTTGAACGTGGAATGTTAGTTGGAGCTAGACGCATGGGTCATTCCATTGCGGATATCATTAGTGAATTCAACATTCCGAGATTCACAGTATCAAGAGTGGGCCGAGAGTATGAAATTTCAGGCATCACATCCCACCATTGACAGCGCAGTGGGCGACCACCTGCACTTAACGACCAAGAACGCCGACGTCTGTGCAGAATGGTCAATGTTAATAGATACGCAACATTTCGTCAAATAACTGTAGGAATTAATGTGGGACGTACGAGGGACGTGCCCGATAGGACTGTGCGGCGAAATTTGCCTTCCTTGGGCTATGACAGAAGAAGACCGACTCGAGTGCCTTTACTGACAACACGACATCGCCTGCAGCGACTCTCCTAGGCTCGTGAACATATCGACTGGTCCCTAGACCAGTGTAAAACCATGGCGTGGTCAGATGAGTTACGATTTCAGTTACGAGCTGATGGTAGAGTTCAAGTGTGGAGCAGACCCCACGAAGCCATGGACCCAAACTGTCAGCAAGGCACTGTTCAAGCTGGTGGTGTCTGCATAATGGTGTGGGCTGTTTTTACATGGCATGGACTCGGTCCTCTGGTGCAACTGAACCGATCATTGACTGGAAATGGTTATATTCAGCTGCTTTCAGATGACTTGCAGCCATTCATGGACTTCACGTACCCACACAACGATGGGATTTTTATGGATGACAATGCGCCATGTCACCAGGCCAGAACTGTTCGCGATTGGTTTGAAGAACATTCCGGACAATTTCAGCGCATGATCTGGCCACCTAGATCGTCCGATATGAATCCCATCGATCATTTATGGGACATCATCGAGAGGTCCGTTCGTGCCCAAACTCCTGCACCATCCACACTTTCACAATTATGGACGTCTATACAGACAGCATGGCTCAATATTCCTGCAGAGGACTTCCAACGACTTGTGGACTCCATGACACGTCGAATTGTTGCACTTCGCCGGGCAAAAGGAGGACCGACACGATATCAACAGTCATCCCATGACTTTTGTCACTTCAGTGTGTGTGTGTGTGTGTGTGTGTGTGTGTGTGTGTGTGTGTGTGTGTGTGTGTGTGTGTGTGTGTATATATAAAAAAAATTTTAAAATTCGTTTTACCATTGTATTAGAAAGGAAAATTAATTTTTAAAGCAATATCAAAGTCAAATCAAAATTCGCAAGACGCAGAAAAAAGTTGGTTATAATGACATAATAAACTGTAGCAAGTGAAGGTCGCGGTACGAACCTGCGACGTTTGGGCCAGTAGCCGAGCGATATACCGTTCGAGCAAAAGGGACCCTTCAGCTCGAAGGATATTATCTGCCTTATTAGACTGACGCTACAAAACATTAGAAATCCCGAACCTTTATTTTATGAGTATTGAAGCGCATTGTGAATCTGATAATGATTTTCTAATTTACTTAACTTTTCTATCTGAATTATATGATTTTCCCCTTAACTTTCAAATTTTTAATTCACATTTTTTTTTCTGCTTTCTTATAACTTGACAGAAATACTTGAATTTCTTTTAAAAATCCGCTTCTTTGCCGTTACGTAAGTAACGTTTTTGTGATCTCGAATATGTCATCTGTGAACTCGTATTACAATATTTAAATAGATGCAAGACTAGACCTATTTATATATAACTAGATAGCATTATTTTTCTTGAACTTTGCTATTAATAACTAAGTAGTATGTTCTTAGAAATTATTTTAAATAGCATATGATTCAAATACGTAATAAAAAAAAAGTTATAATCAAATATGTTGTTTGCAAGCCATTTCAATCAGTTTTTCCTTCCATAGGTAGCCTTCAAAATTCTTTGAAATACTTAAACAATACTTTAGGGCTTAGAAATGTCCAACATGAAAAATACATACATTAAACTGAGTAGTTCGACATTTACAGACATCTAAAGGAAATGTATTAGTGAACAATAGTATCCAGATATTTTTACAGTGTACAAATTTATGAAATAAATCAAATTGAGTTTAGAATTTTAAATTTTTTAAAAATCGTAACTAGTTTAATAGAAATGATACAAAACCAAACCTATAGTTTGCTTACAACTTTAAAATTCAGAAACCTTGGGGAAAAAATCCCCCCCCTCTTTTTTATGATTAAAACTTTAAGGGAGTGTGGAATACGTTGAAGCTAACATTAAGTAGCACGCACCCAAGAATTTAATAACAGGTAACATTCTGTTCCTTACAATTTCTCTTGTAACATTCTGAATCATGAATTCAGAGACATTTTTCGTACAAGTAAAATTGTAGTTCCATTGTAAAGTTAATTATATATTGCATTGTATTTTTGTATAGTATATTGTTGTTTCTTTTTTAATAATTTTTTTGTTTTGTGTTCGCGTGAAAAAAAAAGGGGCTAACTATGGAGATTTGCAAGTTTATCTTAAAGTTCCATTTCCTTTACCTCAAAAGAAATAAATTTCTTAAAATTGTAATATAAATAAGGACGATTGCGTTGTCTGAAATAGTTAATGTCATAGAAATTCCTGATTGAAATTTATTTTATGTTACAATTACTAAGAAGTTCAAGGGGGGGGGAAGTAACTAATTTTTTAACCTTATGAATGGGTTTTGGCTAAAATTAAGATACCTATTTCATTTCTTGTCCCATTTTTTTTTCAGTGTAGCTTAAACAATGCTAAGGCCAAAGCAGTGATGTCTTAGAATTGGATTTCATTTTTAAAGCTTTTAATCAGTAGCGTAATGAAACGATTTATATTGCTACAGTAATGAAATAGAAAATACTGAGTAACATTTGTTAAAGCCTCAAATCTTAAGTCGAATTTTAACGAGTTTTGAGAGTTATATTTGGCATTGGTCTTGCTGCTTTTGGAATGTAGGCAAACTGGCAGACGAATTTCCGTGGTGGTATTTTAATTTTTTTCAATGCCCGGCAGCGGCTCACCGGGAGCGTTTCAATGTTGAATTAGTCATGTGTAGCATCTCCACATGCTTATTTATCCAATTAGTTATGTGTAGCTATATTTGCTGTTTATTTATAGATTCTTAGCTTAGTTATTTTTAAATTATTTCACTTTCATTTCATCATTCGCTTCATTACTACTTATTCAAGATGCTAGCTAGAGCTACGTTTTATCCGACACTTCTATACAATATTGTTATGGAAAAATTAACATCAAGAACTTGGTACGACCGTATTGATGAAATTGTTATTTTGGGAGCCTTGCCATTCCGAAGTATCACTGATAAGGTATGTATTTATAATGATGTGGTAACTCAGTATGAACACTTTAAGTAGGTGAATTTATCCAAGTTACATTTGTTTACTTTTAAATGAGTTTTTATGCATATATATGTATATATTTTATTTAAATAAACATCTTTTGATCTACAAAACCCATTGATTGTAAAAAGAATGGAAATTTTATCAAACAAATCAACTTCAATTTGTTATGAAATATTTTGTTGTAACTTGTCACAAGAGTTTTGAATTTTAGAAAGAAATTGGATACAAAATTTCTTTTCAAAATCCGTGCCATGTTTATTTATTTATCTAATTGAATTTTTTTTTAAAGTTTTATTTACATTCTCTATGAACAGGTTTTTGTATTTCAATTTAATTTTAGAGTTTCTATTTTTTTTTCTCTTGGGAAAAATTATTTTAGTGATATTTCTACCTAAGGAAATTAGAGTTAAAAATAAATAATAACGGAAAATTTTATGTTAAGTGTAAATATTTCATTAAGATTCATTTATTTTGCACTTTTCCAAAATACTTTGGGCCTCACAAGATGGTTTATATTTAATCAAGAGTATTGTTGTATGATATTATATTGTTACATTTGTTGTAAAATTACTGTAATTTATTTTTTATTCAAGTTGTTTGATGATAATTACTATTTTCTTTTAATTTCTTCTCTATCTTATTTAAATATTTTCTCTTAAGCTATCTTATTTTCAATTGACATCTTTTGATGATATTAAGAACATTTTTCATCTTATAAGAAAAAGTTACAGAAAGGATTTACATTGCATCTGTTTCTTTTCAATAGACAAAAGCAATTTGAATATAAATGCTCTATTACTTTAAAGAAATGAGCATTCCAGCTGTTTAAAGGAATTTATAAATTGACAATGCAATAGAGAACCAGATGTTCTTATAGTAAAGTGAAGTTTTGACTCCCATGCTATTGCAAGAGATGTTCTTAAAAATAAAATGATTGACAAACTTCATTTGCATCAAATAAATAATTTATAAAATCATTTTGTTCAATGTTTTAACTAAGTCTATATTTCAGTGATATTTGGTATAGCATCATAATTGATTTTAACAACAGATATGAGAAATTCTTAACATCAGACCTCTTTATAAATATTATAAAAAGTTATGTTTTGTATTGAAACTTTTTAATATAATAAAAAATATATAAATTTATACCCTTAGTTTAGAGAATAATAAATTCTGCGATACTTTATCTTTTTTAATAAATGTTAATTATATATATTTCTATCATAAAGAAAATCACGGCTATTTACATCATAAGATAAGCATCATTTAGTACAAAGTAGTGTAATGTCTGATTGTAGTATATTTCCTATAATATTTTTTATTAGATATTTCCTGCTATTTTATAATATTAGTTTTTATTTGAGTTTTCATTTGTCAAACAAAACAAAGCAGTAAGATGTTATTGCTGTTTTTCATAGTTTACTTATGATTTTTATATTCGTACAATAGGTTTTTTAAGTACTTATTGTGAAAAGTAGAAATGTATATATCCAATTTTATTTCAGCAATTTAAAAATCTTTGAATTGTATTATAATCACAAAAAGGAAATTTAATACCCTTTAAAAGGTTATCAATCGTTATAATTATTATTGACGGATCAAATATTCTCTTATGAAATGTTATTATATTGTAATGTGGATTTCAAGATAAATATGTATAGATTTTTTAAAAATAAATTTATCTGGGATCAAATAATTTTTGTTCTGATTTCGAGTAGGATCTTAATAGAAACTTATTCTTGGCGAAAATCCTCTCACTATAAGCAAGATTAAGTTTTCTGTTTTATACGTTTATACTTTTATTCTGTTTTATGCATTTATGTTTTTCATTATTTTGGACTATAACTCAAAATTATGAGAATTATTCCAAAATGACAGCTTTATTTTGGTTTTTTGAAATTGGGAATTAAAAAAAGAGAAAAAAAATATTATCAGCTTAAAATTATAAATTTAAAAAAAATTATTATATAGCATGCTCAATGTAATAGTATTGCAGTATTTTTCATTTTATAATTTCTGAAATACTTTGTCAAATTATCACATTTTCAAGGTGCAAGGTATATTTCTCTATGTGTATTTTTGAAATTAACTTAGGAATGATCAAGAACCTAATTTGTCTTTCTAATAAATTGACTTTATTATAGAAGAGAAAATTATAATGTACTACAGAATCAAATCTTGAAGTGCAATATATAAATTTTGTAGTATTAATTAAATTTAACGTTAACTGTGGTAATGGTTGATTTAAAAAAACTTGAATATAGGGGGACAGGGGAGATTACAACAATGTCAGATAAAAAGAAATGTAAACCAAAGGCACTATTATAATGCAACTTTTGAATGAAAATTTTCTTTTATATTTTAACATAATACTAGAAATGGTAATAATTAATTGCATATGGGTTTAATGATCTTTCAGAACTGAAGAACTCTAGCAAAGGGAAACTCTAAATAAAACAAAAAAAGACAAATTTTGGAAAAATTTTAGGGCCCTAAGCTTCTAGTTGTATCTCTAAATTAACTGACCAGATAATCAATTGAGGTTATCTCAGGAAAGATAAATTTTCATGGAATTTTTTAAACTTTGAATTATGTGGCTTAGAAAAACATTTATTGTGCACATTTACATGCACATATTGATCTGTGAGTCTTACTTAAGACGCACTTTGAAGTGTTCTAAAGAGTTTACAGCTTCTTAGCTTGGTTGATTGGAAATGTGAAACTTTTTAAATTAAAAATGTATGAATATACTAAAAGTGTTTGCTAGGCCAGAAGAACTGTATAAAAATTTAGTAATTACTTTTTCATCTCAAGTAGTATAAAATATAATTTTGTGTTAAGAATGTTTTTTTTTTAAATTGTAAGTATGTGCTATCTTGAATATTGTGGGATGTGTTTAAAGTGGACACTCTGTAAAACTACTGGTAAAGATTTTCCAGTATAATTTTATTTTCATTATATAGTAGGTAAAATGGTATATCAAAATTAATATATATATATATATATATATTCTTTTTATATGTATATACATAGCTAATAGAAGAAGAGAATGTTAGAGGTGTTGTATCGATGAATGAAGATTTTGAATTGCAAAGATGGGTCACTACAGAAGGGGTATGTTAAATAATTGTTTTTTATAATGTTCTACGTTACTTTTTTTATGTTTAAATTTATTTATAAATATATTTTTTCCCAAATTTGTCTGTTTTTCATTTATAAATTAATTATGGAAATAAACTATTTTTACTAAGTTATAAAACCCATTTGGTGTGTGTATATATATATATATATATATATATGTCGCCTTTGGCGACCAGTCGGTTCGCCAGTATTAATGCTCGCTAAAATTATAACAGGTTTTTCATAACAGGTCAATTCCTACTTAGGTAAACAAACAAAAAATTTTTTAGTTACTTTTATTAGATAACTAGCCGCCCTTGGCGACCAGTCGGTTCGCCAGTATTAATGCTCTCTAAAATTTTCATATAATATTTTATTTAGCTGTGTCTCATAACAGGTTTTTCATCAAAATATTTTTAAAACAAATAAATTTTGATAATCATATAATTCATTTATAGTATTATTTTCTTCAGATGTTCTGTTCATTGTACTGCTCATCTTTCTCTTTCTATCCGGGCAATGATTGTCCTGGAATTGATATTTTACTTAAATAATGGAGGGAAAGGTCTAAAATTCTACGTTTTTATAGAATAAGGAGATTCTGATTTTCATAAATGTAAACACACTAAACAAATAAAGACACAATTGGTTTTCAAGAGATGTAAAAGCTTAAAAACAGCTTGTAAAATGCCGCGCACAAAGGAAATAATGGTGACACACACACACACCCTTCATTTCTTTTCTTTTTTTTTCTCTCCTTTTTTCTTCACTACTTTTCTTTTTACAAACCTTTTTTTCGCTTTATTTATTTATTTATTTTGTCTTCCCTGCTCAGACTTAATTTCGAGCAGAGATAGATTAAATATTCATACAGACTAATAATAAAAGCAACTAATTTCTTTCTTTTTTAAACATCCCGTAATCTATAAATGAAAACCAACTGACTTCGCGCATTTCTTTCTAAACAAATCATAATTTATTACTTCCTGTTATGCTATTCAGTTGGTGTGGGGGAAGGAAATGCAGATTTTTGGCGGGAAAATAAGAAAAGTGTCGTTTTAACTATTTTCCTCTCAGTTTTTTCATTTTTTCTCTCCATAAGAACCATCCTTGTGTCTTAACGAAAATATTTTTAAAAAAATTAGCCGAATCGGTCAAGCCGTTCTCCAGTTTTGCGCTTAGCAACGCATTTCGAGGTGCATTTTTATTAATACATACACACACATATATATATAAATGTTATTAGCTACTATTTATTTTGCTAATTTTGATTAAAAAATTTGTTTTTATCATCATAAATTTTGTTGAATATGTCTCATAGATTGTGATAGACAGGAAAGGCAAATGAACTAGTTAATGTCAACTTAAGGTTTTATTTTGAAATAGAGATTAAAACTGTACATGCTCATTAGAAATTTTCCAGTCATATTTCTAGAGATCAAATAGTAAAAAGCAAAATTTCTCCCTAAAAAATAGAAATATTGACTAGTTTTTTCAAAAATAACTAACCCTTTTATTCCAAATCCTCCGAATTCAAACAAAATATTTCTTACATATTTTAAACTTTATAGAAATGACACATTAATTCAAAATGGCAACTCAATTAATTCAATTTGGTAATTCAAATTAAATTTTTACATTAATTCAAAGCAAATAGAATGTTATCCTTCTCTTCCCAATTTTTAATGTGTTATGCTGCTAATAATTATTTATGCTCATATATTACTTTAGAGAAGAGCATATTTTTTTAAGGTCTTGCTTTCTTTCCCTTCTTTTCAATGATAAAAATTCTGGAACATTGATTTCTTTTATACTCTCATTTTATTTTCTTAATCTTGAATTTCATTTATTTGAAATTAAGTGCAAAATTCAAAAATATGTAACATTATTTCGATATTAAGGTTTGTAGTTACATTAAAGATATAATATTACTATTTGAATTTAACTGAATGGATATGCATATTGATAGAAGTTATGTATATGAAAAAAATATCCTTAAAAACTGTTATAGAATTTTAAAACTTATCTTAAGAAAAGTTTTGTTCTTTTTTTTTTTTTTCCAGGAATGGAAAAACAAAGGTGTCAAGTTTTTACAGCTTCATACTCAAGACATTTTCCATGCACCAAGTCAAGAGAAACTTCACAGAGGTGTGCAATTCATAAATGATTTTATTGGTACTGGGAAAAGTGTGTATGTTCATTGTAAAGCTGGAAGGACACGAAGTGCAACTTTAGTTGGATGCTACTTAATGAAAGTATGACTGGAATATTTATCTGAATGATGTAATAAGATCATATTAAATGGATTATAATTATATATATATAATATAATTTGTCCACTTATTAATTATTCAATTATAATATCAATTGATGTTATAATGAGAATTTTTACTAAAAAATGTAAAAGTACATATTAGTAAAAATATTTTCGGTTAAATTTTAACTGATCTTTGTATGCCTTTATTAATCAATGGATTAATCTGTTTTGTTATTTGAATTTGACAAATAGCTATTTGTATCAAAATGGCTTTGCAGTTTTAAAATAGCATTCAGTGATTATATAGCAATATTTTATAACTACTTTTTAGGATCTTCAGTATAAAAACAGAAGGTACACATTGTCTTTTTTTTAAATATTGTTTTACATTTTTTTAATAATCTGTTGATATTTCATAATGTTATTTTTGTATTCATCCGATTTACGTTTAAGCAAATATTTGTTTATTTTGAGATTTATTTGTTTACATAATATATGTAGTCTCATTTTCAAAAGATATTAAATTAACTATGCCAATAATATTAATATTGAACAGCTGACATAATCTTTGATTTATCAGACATCTGAATCAAAAGATTAAAAAAAATTAGCATGAAAAAAAGGTAGTTATCCCTGCAAGCACTAATGGCTTCTAAGTGCTTATTTCCTAAACATGATTGATGTGCTAATACTTTATTTTTTATGCTTGAAGTGCATTTTGTTAAATCTTGAAATAGCATATTTATTCTTATTGATTGAATTCAAAACAATAGTTTTATTCAAATCTGTTGAATTCAGTCTGTCCATAATTCACATTTTGTTTCAATTGAAAAATGCTTACTGCATTATTCCTTATTTAATAATAATGATATATTTCCTTTCTGTATTTAAATTTTATCTAGATTTTCAGTATCATTTTACATTTTTAATTGTTTTAAATTGCAATATTAATAAATATTTATGTGTGAATATAGAATAATATAATTTAATAATAATAGAGTAAAATGATTTTTAAAACTAATTCATGAATACTTTTTCAGTTGTAGTTTTTAATTTTTACATTATTTTCGATCAGATTTTTTTAAATGAAGATATTATAATGAACCTGTAATACTGTTTGTTTGCCAGTTTAAAACTTTCTGTTGGAAAAAATATGTGTTTGGAATTCTTAATATTTTCTCAATGAGGACTCTGAAAAATGCAAAAATTATGGCCAGATATCTGCCATTAGCACCTAGTGAATTTTATATTGCAAGAAAATCTTGCTAGTAGACTGTAAAAGGTGCTCACATAGTGATAGGATAATCTGGGATGCTGGTTGCTAAGTGGCTCTGCTTTTATTAAATATCTACTTTGTGTTGTACAATTTGATTCCAATTTTGCTTCCTGAATTTTGTGTTTTTTGTTGGATGAAAGCTTTATTTTTGATTATCAACATATTGAATTTCCACCATACAGATGAAATCTGTAGCAATAATTGTAACCAGCTATAAATTTTCATGCTATATAATATTTTCTTTAACTATTAATTTTTATACTGTATAATAATCAATTACTACATTATTAACTATTCTTTATCTTCATTTATATAGTTGTGATTGAATTTTAAAAATCTTTCATTATATCATATCTGCTATAGTTAATTTTCAATTATTCCATTGTTAGGTACAGAATTTCTTAAATATTTTGCTATGCTATTTTATAAATTGGTAGTAAAATATATAATATCTATTTTTTCATAGTAAAAAAATTGAATTTTATAAAGTTGGGAAATATTTTATGTTGTAAGAATTGAAGTAAATTTTACTACTTATTTTAAATTTATATATTCTAAAGAGTTTATTAAATATTATTTTCATTTCTAGCGTCACAACTGGACTCCTAAAGAGGCTGTTGATTTGATGCGTCATCGTCGACCACATATACTTTTGGGAAGGAAACAGTTAGATGCATTAGATATTTATCATAGAAATCATGTTTTAAAATAGTCACCATTATCTGTGATTTAAAGTGCCCATTCAAAATTTGTTTTATTATGTAGGAAAAATGGAACACATTAACTGGTATTATAAAATAGTAATTTATTTCAATCGACAGAATTTAAAAGAATAATGCATTTCATGCAACAATTTCAAAGTGACATTTTGAATATGTTATGTAATTATTTTTCTATATGGGATATGTGTATTAATTGCAGCCTGAGGCTTGGTTTTATATTCTTGTACAAACATTGTTTACTTGAAGTTTATCAGAGCACTAATTGTGAATGTGCTTTTATATTGCACTTATCTGTAATGTTCAATGCATTATAAAGGTATTTAGGACCCATAAGCTTAATTTAGCTATTAATTTATCTGCTCCTGTTAAAATAAATTGAGATAGTTATCATTTACTGAGATATAGTAGTTGGAAGTTTTAATAAACAATTCTCGGGAATAGTAACGAGATTTTAAAATTGCATGTAAATTCTTCTGCAGTACGTTTACTAGCATTAATTTCTTTTCTGATCAATCAATGCAGACTTTAAATTCTGCATATTTTTCTTATAACAAATATATTAGTGGCATTGCTATTCCAGGATAATAATTCATAGTTAAATGAAAGAGTTTATTTAGGCTATGAAATATTTTGTTCTAATTATTTTTTATCTTTTAAGAATATATCTAAAACATATAAAAAGAAATATTTAGAATATTTTGTTATTTTTAATTTTTAAGAAATAATATTGTATAATATAAAATTTTATTTATATTTGTAAATTGAATAGAATTAATTAAATTTAGGATTCTCTGTCTCATTGACTACTAGAAATAGTCTTCATGGTGCATTTCATATTTCTTCTTTTTCTTTTTTTTAGTACAATAATTGAGCATCTTTCATCTTATATGCAATCGCATCTTTTAAAAACTATATTTGAGAAAAAATAAGAATGGAATTTCTTAACTTTTTTTAATATTTGTTGAGTTTTATTTCGGAATTTTACTAAACTGTTTCTTTTTTTATCAAAAGTGGCCAAATTAAGTTAAATAATTAGGCCAAATTAAGTGCCAATGAGAAATTATCTTTCTATAATGAGTATATTTTTATTGACATGTTGAAAATATTTGTTTTTAGCATATCTGTCAAGTGCAATATCTTCCTTAAAAATTGTGCAAAGAGAAGAAAAATTCTCAGAGAAAAATTTTTTATTGTATAATATGCTTTTTTGATGCATAATTAAACTAAGGAATATCATAGTATAAATGCCAAGATTCTTGATTTAGAATTTATATTGTAATTTTGCAAGAATATATAAGCTGTTTCTTTCTTTAATATTTTTTTCTGAATTTAATTAATATAATTAAACTTATTTCCTTCCATTTTTTATTTGAATCTGAAAATAAAATATGAAATATTTTGAGTCTTGAATACTTTTTGTCGGATAATATAATCCTATATGCAAGTTGTTAATTTTTAGATACATTGTTTATAGATTCATTTTTATTATGCACCAATCAACTCTATTTTACTTAGAAGTTTTAATGCTGTTACATAATTATATTTTAAGCTGGATGAATATTAGTACGTTCCTCCAGTATTTAAGATACCTAAGGGAAATTCAATTTATTTTCATTTTATACATTGAAGTTTATTTTTAAAATTAAACACTAAAACATTTTTACATTTAATGTCCTGAATTCTTCCAACATAAAGAATGCGATTCTTTTTTTTTTATTGATCAATATTTTATATTATAAATTTTTCATATTCCAATATTTCAAGCCCAGTTCACAACATTTATAAATTTGTTATATAGTAATTGCCACTTATCATAAAAATATTGTAAGGAACAACATTATAGCAAGTTATATTTAAATTTAGAATGAGTTCATCATAACATATTTCTAGTAATTTATGTTCTGAATTTGATCTGGCCAAAGACTTGTTTTGGGATGTATTTTATACTTTTTATCTCTGGTCAGATGGCAACACTTGAGCTGGCATTTCATCTGCAACTTTATAGACCACAACAGCAGTTAATAATAATAATAAAAAGATACTAGTTAATTGAAAATTTATTTTAACTGTTAGATTAGATATTGTAATGGAAAGCAGACACATTTTAAGAATTTCTTCCATTATAAAATAAGGATATTAAGCAGTTATTTTTTATTGTGTTTATTTTATATTTCCTGTTTTTAAGAGGGGTTAAAAATGCATATCTGAATGATGCTAGTTATATTTTCATTTGCAAGTAAATCTTTTCATGTTTTAGTGATAAGGAGGCTTACTGGGTATCATTATGCCATTCTACATTTTGTGAACAAGTTTGATATCACTTTAATATTTAATAAGGCATATAATTATTGGCTGATGTATGTCTGTAACTGGAGTAATAATTATTTTTGGCTATTGTTAATAGCATTTTATTAAATCAATATAATTTAATTTCATATTTTGTGGCTTGTGCTAAATTATATATTTTTCAATCCATATAATTTGAATTTAAACCAAGATTTCCTGTCCTCATTTATATAAAATGGTATTTTTAAAAATGTTCACAACTCATTTTTTTTAAAAACTGACTTTTGTACATTTAATTGAATTATGGTGCATACACAATACAATGTGCTATAATATATATATTGCAGTGATGATGTGTATTTGGTTGACGTGCTTGGAAACTATTTTCTTCATAATTGAAGTACTTGATTGATTTTTCTTGAAGTATTTCAATTTAGACTTACTAATTGTAATTGTTATATATACATTTATGTATTAATATTGGATTTGTGGCAATTACTATGCATTAAAGTACATTACTTAATAGTCTTCCATATTATAAATATAACTAAAAGACATATTTGGATTTTTGTCTTGAGAACATAAGCTGAATAGTTCAAATGACAATCAGGTGAAAACAAGTTATTGCATATTAATTTTTATGACTCTGGAGCTTAAACACATGCATTTGATTTCATGTTTAGCATTTAATGATTTATTTTAGTCACATCTGCTTCTAGAATAGTGGTTTTTATGAAGATGTTTTGTATTGCATTTTAAAATTTGGATGTGCACCTAACTGCCACTGTAGTGTCATGTGCAATAAACCATAGTAACACTAGTACGCAAAAGAGGGTTTTTATGAGCTTTTAAGTGTGCTGTCGGATTGAATGGATATTTTTCATTTTATCTGTATGAGAATGACCTTTTTTTCATTTCTCATTTAATAAGTAAGAAGAACTTTGACAATATTTTATACTCAATTTAACGGTTTTAATTACAATTAATTTACTAATTCAGTTAAATACTTTTTTTTTCTCTTGGCTGTCCTTTTTTTTTGAAATAGTATGTTAAAAAATATTATTTCAAAAATACAATAAAATACATACTTGCATTGTTAAACTCCAGTTAATCTTAAAACTTTTAATATAAAATTGTAATTTTTTTTTCTATACTTGTAGTTTATCTGGGGGATCCCAATGAGAATGTGGATGGTATTTCCATATAAGGAAGCACTTTACTGCTTTTTTTGTTAATATAGTAATGGCCCAACATTAAATCCCCCCCCAGTATTAAAATACAATTACCTGCTGCAAGATGAAATGTGTCCATGGCTATTAAATCTCCAAACCTAATTTCTAAATGCTGTTGCCATGGTGATCATTTCCAGATAGTTTAACAAGGTGTTTGTTGGCAATTCTTTTATTTTTACTAACATGGAGCATGCATCAAATATCTTACATTCACTTTATATTAGAATTTCTTAAACAATATCTTATTTTAACTATTGCTATTCATACAGTTTCTGATTTACTGAACTTAAAATTTTACCTTTTCATTAGTCTGCTAAATTTTATATATTGTGGATTACAACTTTGAAGAAAAATGTTAATGTTAATTGACTACAAATTACAAAAATGGAGCAATAAAATTTCAAAAGTATCAAAAATGTGCATCTTTTCAAACAAAATGCATATAAGCTATTAATACTAGGTAAAGTATTATTATAAATCACTGTATGTATTAAAAGCTTTCACTTGAAAAGTAGCTTTTAAAAAATAGAGAAAATGCAGCTTGACGTATTATTTAAGTTTTTTAATTAAATTATATGGAAAAAAAATTCCATACTTCTTGGATATATAGTTGTATTAACAAGCAAATATTTTGTAGTAATCACATTTAATACTTATATTTAGTAGCTGTGATATTTGACTTTTTTTCAAGGTATTTTTTTTCTCTTAATTTGTTTGCAAATTTGAATTGCTTAAAAAAAATTTCTTGGGAATTTGATTTCCTATTTATTTGAATGCTTTTCTCGCCTATTGCAAAAAATATAGAATCCCATTGAGAATTTCAAAATCTGCTAGTTTCATTATTATCCCGGCAGATAATTTTTAAAACTAACCTCATTTATAGAATAATAGGTTAAAAGTACAAATTATTGGTTAAGAAGCTGTAAATCTAAAACTATTGTGCTAGGTTATATTAAAAAAAATATTTAAATGAAAGTTGTTAATGTTTAATTTAGTATTTCTTGTAATATGAACATGACTTTAATAAAACTATTATCATGTAAGGTGATATATTTGTAATATATAGAAAGAAAGTCTTGATACAAATACAAGATGTTTTGAGCACATACTGCACTGTGTTAATGTTCAACAAAGTATATTGAGCTTAAAATGTGTTTTATCTTGTTAGTTTGTATACTATATGCTTTAAAGTAATGCTTTTTTTTAACTGTCACTCTTGCACATGTTAAATACATTGCGTTATTTATTTCACCCTATATTTATTACATATATATATAAAATAATGTACCCATGTTAATTTCTTTCAAGCCGATTTGCATTTTTTTTAAATAGTCATTTGTATGAAAATGAATATTGTGATTATAAATTAATGACACATAATTATATATATATATATATATATATATATTTAAAATAAAATTAAATTTTTTTGTCTTATAACATTCATTTTATAATTTTTTTGAAAAGCCATTAGTGTATACTGTTCTAGAAAAGAACTAAACATTCTTGATTTGAAAATTATAAATATTGCACTAAATTTGTGAAGATTAATATATTTAGTACTACACACGAATTGGCATGGAAATTACATTTATGCATATACTGATGAAGAGTTATGTTGAATATCTATTGCTAATTATAAAATACAAAGTTTTTTTTCTTTTTCTAACAATGATATGATAATTATTTAAATTGTCAATTATATTTTTACCATAAGCAATCATAATGTTGGACCAATATGCATTGTATATTTGTATCAAATATATTTCAATGTTACTTAAAATATTATGTAATATGAAAATAATTGTAAAAAGTACACTAAATAAATTATGTGTATAGTAGTAATAAAATTTCTTTCACACTATTTTGGTTGTATTATTATTGCCTATAATCTACATTCTATAAAATTACATTTATTTAGAGGAGTCTTTCTCATATCTATTTAGAATTTTATACTTCTAATATTGTGGAACTTGTTAATACAGTTTTAATAGGTGAATTTTTAAGGCCTTTTATACTGGATAATATATTTAGTACAAAAAAGTAATAAGCACCTTTTAAAAAAAGACAATTTTCAAATTCTTTGAAGTCCACATGAGCAAACTATTAATAGTTTTATTGGGGGGGAGGAAGCCTTCAGTTTCTATACCAATTTCTCTTAAAACCAAGAAAATTAAATTGTTCATCGAAGCAGTGAACTGAAAATAAATTGTCATTCAAGGAGTTAATTTTAAACTAAATGCTTGATTAACTTTTGTACTGTGAAAAGTTGAAAGCATTCTTTCTTATGTATTATAGAAAATTTGGTTAAATTCAGAACAGTTGTTTAGATGTGAAACAGCACATATGGTCACAATGATACTCCTTTACTGAAATTTAAAAAAATATGTATTATTGACAATTTATAAACAATTTAAATTTTAGAATAAAACTATCTTGTAATCATTTCAGGATTAAAGTTTTTATATTCTTTTATCAGATTTAAATTAAGTTCTATCAAATACAGAACTTAAGCAATTAAAACTTAACATTGTAATTTTTCTGGACTTCAGTATGAAATATTTTGTTGTTGTTGTTGTTATAACTGGATACTTAAACGTTGAAAAATATATTCTTTCATATTTTATCACTCCACGATAGTTAATTGTTATTAGTGTTATCAAGAGTAGACAAGACTTAATATCATGGACGAATGGTAAAGTCTTAATAATAAAAACACATGCATGATTACTACTTTACAGATTAATTTTTTAAAGAAATAAATTATGTATGAAATGTACAAAAATTTATAATGAATAATGTATTTATTATAAGATTATTCATTGGTGGTTAAAATATATATAAAACTTAGTAAATATTTTTTTTAACCTTAAAACTTTTTAAGCATTAAAACGGATAATTTTAATGAACAACTGCAAACCTTTCTTAAAACTATCTCTAAATGTTTTGTGGTAAAAAATATATGCATCTCTAGATTTCAATTAGAAATTCTGATCAAAAAGATATATGGTAAGTAACCAGGAAAATATTTGATGAAAGTCTCCATGCTATCAAAATGTATTTATTTTAATAACACATATTTTTAAAAAATCTTCTAAAAAGCTGTCTTAGTGTCTAATATTAAAATCTATATTACTGGAATTTGTGAATTTCAGTTGAAAAGGAATATAAAATTTGGATGCTGTTAAAAAAATTAATAATTTTAAAAACAGACTTTTTTATTTAGCATATATATTTACTTCTGACTGATAGTACCTTTACATTTTTGAGTTTGCAATGGTATATTTATCTGTTGGCATACTTATAATGGAATCAATATAGATGAACTTTCAAAATACACAAACATATAACATTACATTTAAATTTAGTAATAAAAATGGTTATAAGTAGACACAGTAGGAGGTTTTCAAAAGGAAAACATTTAATCACTTTAAAATATCAATATGAATTTTTTTTATTTGGCAATATTTTTACAGAAATAATAAAAATAACTACTCTGTAAAAGTAATACAATTAATTTTTGATAAATGAATAAGAAAAAGATTTTTACAAAAGTACATCCATTCAAAACTAACCTTATTTTATTATCCTCGATAAATGCTCACACCATACATTCTTAACCTTAAAATATCACCAAATTCATAAAAAAGAATAACTAAAAACAATTCAACTATTTTTTTAACCTAGAAAAAAGTTCAGCTGAAAAATAAAGTAGTAATAAATAGTTAACAATTGTACAGACAAAATACAGACTGTTGTGTTACAAAATATTATTGCTTTTGGCAAAGTGATGAACTGCTTGTAACCAATTTCTAAAAAGTGCTTTTATTTTTCTGATGGAAATTTAGACAACATTGTTGGATACCTAAATGTGATTTCTTGAGAAATCATACAAAAAAATTATAGCTTCCACAACATCCTAATAGCCTGACCTAGGCCCACATCAGTATAATTAAAATAAAATAATCCACCTAATGTGAAGACTGATAATGCATATACTGCACCAACAGCTGCTTTAGATAATGCAGCTCCCACAACACTTGGACGAGCATAATCAACAGCAATAGCTTCTATTCCCCTGTAAGAAACAAACAATATGATTCAGAATATAGCAGTGATTGCAAAATTTTTAACAGGACAATAATTCAAAGATTAAAATGAAACCTGCTATGCATAGTTTACTGTATCATGTCAGAAAACATAATTTCTTGAACGGCCAAGTTAAATAATATTTTTATTCATTTGAATTGTTTCATTAATTTAGTAACTTTAGTATTGCAAACGATCAAAAACATTTTGTCTCGTATTTATTGTTTTAAAAAATATCACATTTCCTATTTATTTCATTTCATATAATTAAATGTGATGCTGAAAATTACATTTTTCTAGGTTTTATTTGAGGCAGCAATTAACTTATTTTTTTAAAATCCAAGCTTTTGTCATTGCTGAGCAAAACATAATTAAAAGCAGAATTTTTTGTAATGCTCATGCAGATAAAATTTTATTTTTATTTTATACAAAATAAATTGTTTAAAAAGTACAATTAAATTAAATTTTTTAAAATTCATTAAAAATAGAAATTTAATTTATAAGTCAAGACATCAGTATCATTGAAAAGATTAGGCCCAAAAAATTAATTTGATGCAAAAATCAATTTTGTGCTCAATTTTTTCAGAAGTTATAGCAAAAAAACATTAACATTTCATTTAATTTTAAATAAATTAAAATTGCACATTCCTGGCCCTTAAGGTACATACATGTCAAATTCGGTAGCTGTAGGTTAAACGGTCTGACCTGTAGAGCGCCAAGACACACATTGAGCTTTATTATAAGTATAGATTACTTTTTAACAATTCACTTATATATATTAATTGTACTAATTTTTTCTTTTTTTAATTTATTGAAAGTTGGTTTTCAAAATAACAAGTGCTTACTCTTTCTGGCATTCCTTAAAGGGTATACTTTGATATATTCACACATGTTAACATTTTTTAATTGATCTTACAAACAAAAATGTTACAATATTCAAAATTTTACAAAGAGTTGTATAAATATAATGAAATTTGCTATTGTATCATATTTTGCATTGATTCAATTCAGTTAAAAATTTTATCTCTAAAGAACTTCAATTTTATATTGAAACCAGTCTGCAGTTCATTTTAGAATAAGTTATTTAAAAAAAAAAATTATTTGTCAATAATTTAGTCCCATGTACATTGGTTCAAGATCATTTAGCTTATTTTAAACAAGGTCTGAATAGGCTATTTAAATCAATATAAACTGCTCTAGTAGAGACAAATACATGTAAACCCTACTACATGAAAAAGGCAAACCTGATAATTTCTTACAAAAAAAAAAAGGCAATTTTATGGAATGTCAATCATTATCCTTAGTGTGAAATGAAAGATTTGTCAATTATCTGTATCAAAACAGATAACATTAAATTATGTAGAAATTACACTAAATGAATATGTTTGTGTGCATTGAATAAGTTGATTAGGGTCAGGGGTTTTTGATAATATTAATTGAATAATAACATTAACCCGAATCACATTAAAAAGATGATCATTGTACATAAATAGGTTAACAGAACTATTATTTCTACCTTCAATTTCAAGTTAAATGACAAATCAATTTCTTTATGGCCAAATTTTTAAGAAAAGAAATTTAACAATTCATCAGTAGATAGAAAAAAGTGTTAAAAACAAAGAAAAAAATACATCTAACTGAAGAATTATAACAAATCACCCAGTTAGTAGAAGTATTGAACAATGTTTAACAGATTTTATTATGGAAGAAAATTTGTTTCTCTAAGAAGTTAAAGAACATTAAGTACTTATTACTTACCAATGTACATGAACTGTTAACGAAAGAGCAAGAGCATAATCCAGGGCAGGATTAGGAAAAGCAACAGCTGCAGGTAAAATTCCAATTAATGCAGCAGACAAAAAACGTTCTGCAGTCCATATCTTAGAATGACTATGATCTAAAAAAGATAAATTAGAGTAATCAATTTATCCAAATAAATAAGTTACTCTGCATAATTTTACTTTTTACAGTGTTTGAAGGTTATACTAGAATTTTTTAAATAAATCATAATGGAGTTTTCTTCTACAACATGATACATAGTTAAAGACAAATGGCTTATTGCTTAATTTTAGTAATTCAATAAAGATTCCACTGAATAATTTTCATGGTTATAATACAGTTGCTAAGAAAACGGCATTTGTAACAAGAAACCAAGATATAAATAACAAAAATAAATTTAATTATGGAATATTATTGCATGATTAGTTAACTAACTCAAGTAATAGGCAAATGAAATATACATCTAAATAAATAAATACAAATATTTATATTCAATAAAGCATAATTAATATTTAATTCTCAACAACATTCAACAAACATTAGGATGGAAAAAATAAGTGATTTTCTATTTGAAATGTTCATAATACAAATTTTTTCTTAATCAACCCAATTTCTGTTATACTATATTTATCAAAAAATTGCATATCATATTATTTGAAACCGTTTTAAATAAATCTAGTTTTTGCTGCCTTCTGCATAAAAATAATTTAATTCCAATGAAGAAGTAAAATAATTTTTAATTGTCTTTTTAATCAACCACTGTTAAAAGAAATAATTCTATAAATATACATCTCAAAAATCTTTAGATTCACCATTTATTCACTGTAGATTAAACTTATCTCAGTAATTACTTCATTTAATAATCTGCATATTCTATAAAAAGTTATCAAAATAATTTAACTATATAAATATATGATTTAATTACTATACATACAGAACATAATTAAAAAAAATTATGCACTTCCTTTAATCATAATGTAACAAAATAGTTTCAAGAATGTCAATACCACATTAAAAATTTAAATAATCTCTATATTAAATATGAATTTATTTAATGGAAATAGAAAAAAAAAAAAAAAGCAAACCATGAGCTTGTGCAGCTGCATTAATATTCTGTGTTGTACTGAAGTAAACTGCAGGTCTGTGTTTTAACAAGGGAACTTCCTTTTGGATAATAGAAAATTGATTTCCAAAAATTTGAGGTCTAGTCTGCAATGCCTTCCACAGAACTCCTGAAATATTGAATAATATTACATTCATATATGAAATTAAAAACAATTTTAAATGCTAAACATGCAACATGTTTCCATATAATATGCAAATAAAAGAACTTATATTGATTTTCTAATCTGTTAAAATTTATCAATCTTATTACAAATAATGAAAGGAAAAGAACTGTGAAAAAAAAAAATATACAAGAACGAAAATAAATATATTTCAACTATCTCAACAGCATCTGAAAACATGAAGTACAATAGATGTAAACTGCAAACTAAAAGTTCAATATTTTAGCATAAAGTTGCGTATAATTTCACAAACATTAGTTAATTACTAAAATGGCAGAAACTGAAATATTTTAACAGACTTCTTCAACAAATGTGACAATAAAGCTGCATATTTCTGTGCTATATATTTATTGTATTTTGTGCATATTTTGTTTGATGTATGATTATAGAAAAATCTCACAAGTTCTTTATTTAATGATACATCAGAAAGAAAGAGAATAGCTTAATTTTGAATATTTCACCAAAAATTATTAATTTATTGGGCCATATTTTCTACAATTTAATACCTTTTAATTTTCAATATTTGTTTCTTATTCTGAAGGCTTATCACTCTGTCAAGTATTGCACTTTCTGTCACTACATGCAAAAAGAGAGGAATAAGACAAAAATAATTAAAACAATAAATTAAAATAAAAAAAGATGAGAAAATGAGGCAAGTAAAAAAATTTCATATACTTTATTTCCACTTGACAAAGTTAAAAGTAAATGGAAATGTTAGATTATAAGCGAAAATTTGAAGTACTAAGAAGGCTTTTAATCTCATATGAATATTGACATCTGACATTTTACATTTGATAGTGATTATTAAAACAGTATTTGCAAATGCTAGGCAAAATAATTTAATTATTTTACTAGGCTGTAATTTGAATAGCAGCAAATAATACTGAAATCAGTTGGATTAATTTGATTTTATTTATTTAATTCAATTTCAAATAAGTTCAACAATTCTTTTAGATTGGCGCAGTTTTAGAGCTTCAGCAATCATTTTTCACTAATGTATGCATGTTTTATTTTAAAAGATACTAATTTTAGAAAACAAACATACAATCAAAAATCTGAAAAATTTTTGCTTCCATAAAATTTAATATTTATGAAAGTAATGATGAACTATCCAATCATTGAAGGTGTATTTGGGAGAACTTCATATCGAACAAAAATTAAAATATTTGATTAATGTTCTAGTTTTTTAATAGCTAAGAAACCAAAATCATAAAAACATTTCTGGGGGATTTGTTAAAATAAAAACTATAAAATAAAAAAAAATCCTCAAAACTTTCAATTTAAGTTTAATAAGCAAACAAATAAACAGCAAAAATCTATAAAGTTCTTTGGCATTTATAGCAGTAATTAATGATGCTTATTTTTAAAAAAGTTCATTTATTAGATTGATGTTAGAAACAATTCTTGCGTCAACATAAATAAGAAATCATCATGGAGTTCGTACAGATCCAAGTTATAAACATGATAATATATTAACCTTTGGAACAGTAATGAAGTCATTTTTCAATATGTCTAGAATCTTACGTAATTCTATCGGAGTTGGAGCAATTAATAAACTTCCGCAATGGAAAAAAAAAGGAAAAAACAATCAATGGAATTAAAATATTGTGTACATGAAATGCAATGATTATTTTTAATTTGCTCTATTTTTTTAAACTATGTGACTCTTTAATTTAGAGCTGATTTAATTTCAATTCTTAAAATAATGGGAATCAAAATCTAATAAATTTACATCACAGAAAAGAAATTTCATTTAATGTAACGAATCAAAAGTAAGAGAATTCTCTGTACTAAAATCATACAAATAAAATGAATAGTCTGGTAAAATCCAAAATAAAAGTTATTACCTCTGCAACTGTTTCTAGCCACGTGGAGAGCAGTAATCATTTTTAGCGAATTTCTTTCAATACACTATAATGTTATATTTTTAGAAATTTTAGCTATAACTCACGATTTCGAATGTATAAACACTCGGCTCGATTCTCCGTGTCCTTCCTAAGATTTAAATACTTTTTTCACTTCATTTGAGATGAAACAAATAAAGTAAACAACAGCGTAGTCGTTACAAAATGCCCCTTGCAAGGGAGATTAAAATTCAAAATGCCCCTTCTAGGAGCTAAATATCACTAGCTTTTAAATTTCTTTAAAATATTTCCAAAAAATTTTATTTTTAGTATAAAGATACATTCTATAAAATGTTCAATCCAATTTATTTCATCATTATTTTCATATTGCTGGCGAAATATGGCAACTCATTTTCATGTAAAGCGCTGCTTTGCGTCTGCTGTTGGTGCGTTTGGTTTGTGTTTTGATTGAAGAGAAAATTTATAAAAACAGCAATATCTTTATTGCTATCTTATTGCTTAATTCAAATAATTTTGAATGCAGATTTCTGTTCTTAAAAATTAAGAATACTCTTATCCTGGTAAAGATATTTGATTTCTCTTTAATATCGTAATTAATTTGTAATGTAATCATATGTCTTTATTTCATTAAATATCCATTAGTAGCTCTTTTTTATTATTTCATGCATTAATTGAAAATTTCGTATTTTGTATAAAAAATTACAATTTTTTCGTTAATTTTGGTTAGCAAGTAAAGCACCAATTAAATTGTTTTTCCATTTAAATATGCAAAAAATGAGTAATTGTTAAATAATCACATTTTAATATATATGTGTGTTTGTGTTATATATATATATATATATATATATATATATATATATATATATATAAGTAAGTAAGTTAAGAATTAATTAAATATAATCGAGGGATCATATCAATGTATTGATTGATTTCTATCATCTTCATTAAATATTTTAGTGCATGAAGTAATTTATATAAAGAAAGCTATTTGTCAACTCTAATATTTTGAATGAGGTGTAAATGAAATTGTCTTTATGCAGTATTTTTGAGTATAATGATACTAATATATAAAATTTTAAAATTATTTTTGTGCTATTTATTTCAGAGTTTAAAGTCCACTTTTATTGATAAGAAAAATCATGATATGTTGATCATGTATGTCATAGCTTCAATATTTGGAGGGTATATAGCCTCTTCATTAATACTTTTCAAATTTCCAAATCTCATTCACAAGCGGAAAAAGCTCAAATTTTTTTGTCAGCACATAAGTCATAGAGGTGGTAAGTATTCTTTATTTTATTTCTTGAATACATTTTTGCATTCATTTTCATTTATTATGAGAAAAAAATTGTATAAAAGTTCTTATTTTTTTGTATTAATTAATATTGTTTTTGTAGGGGAAAATAAAATCTGAATATGCAGAAAGTTAATATGTATATTAATGTTTTAAAAGTTAAAGTAATTGCAAATTTTTCAATGCAAATGACTTATTTATTTAAAGACAATGCAAATTTAAGCATAATCATAAATCATGATAAGAACATTATAGCATGTTGAACTGAAAGCAGAAAGGGCATTAGAAAATATTCTGAGCTTGTATAGCTATAGGAAAGAATGTATCGACACATCATTTTAATTCTAACTTTTAGTTTTTTTTGTCAGGATGTCTTTGTCCAAAACATGGTACATACAGTATAGCATATTAAATAGAAAGCAGAATGAATGACTATTAGAAAATAATTCTGTGTTTACTTAATTTTAGAAAAAAAAAGTATCAACACAACAGTTTAATTCTTCAGGAAAAAATATAGCTGATGTATATATGTAAACATATTTTAACAATGTACGTCCAAAAACATGAAACTTTTGGAAATTAAATTCACTTTAATTTACCATAGGAAGCATATATTATGTTCAGAGAAAAAAAATGATAGACATGTATCAATATGCATTGTGGTACAAAAGCAAAAGGAAGGAAATTTGCTTGTAAGGAAGGAATTTGTTCAAAAGTTTTAATTTTGATTTTTTTTTACACATGCTGACTTAGGAAAGGGAATCTTGGGTATCTTTTTAAGAATGTTGTAAGTGTAAGGTATTTTTTCCCTTCTTTTGGAGCTAAAGAAAATGCTTATATCAACATTTTCTAGACTGCATGTAGAAGTGGAAATTGGATCATGAAATAAGGGGACACTTTAGAATGAAGTTTATATGGCTAATTTTAATTAAAAATAAGGTAATTAATAAAATGTTAAATTAGATTTTAAAGTATTATTACTTATACAGTATACTCCAGAGTATCTGGCCTAATTTTGGGGAAAACAGACTGGATTATAAAAAAGGTGGATAGGTCAAAGTTCTGTGAACTCGTTTCTTTGCTCACCAATGGCAGAGGACACAGTTTTTATACTGAAAATATTATATAATATGTATTTGCTCATTTTGTATTGATTACTAAGCTCCCCATTTATCTCAAGCCATGTAGAATGTGAATACAGACTCAGCCAGTTGACTCATAGATACATTTGCTGATAATGTGTCGAGATAAAATAGGCTGTGTACTAGTAGTTTGTATACTGCACTTTTCAAAAATTTACTAGGGAAAAAATAAGTTAAAAGATATAAATTGTTCCCATTTTATCGTAAATTTTGTAATGCTCAACTTAAATGTGTAAAATATAAATAAAACTTTAAGTTTAATTGGAGACCTAGTTCTTAAGAAAATTGACTCAACTTGATTTTATTTTTTGTTGATAAATGATTGTACCGATATGAAAAGGAAACCTTAAGATAAGAGTGAAAACTTGACAATTTTTGAAAAAGTCCTTAATAATTATCTACTTACTGCTACACCATGCCTTCATCATATTATTACAATAAAAGGAAATTAAACTGGATAGTTGTGAATCAGATATTCAAGAGTGTACTATATATATAACTGTATACATAATTTTGAAAATTCTCAGTCAAAAAGAAGAAATTTTTTAAAGTTATAACTTCAATTTATTTGACCATGGAAGGCATATTATGTACTAGGAGGAAGAGATGATCTGATGTCTGTTCACATTGTGATACAAGAGCAAAGTGATCAAAAATTTTTCCCTTCACTGGTTTTACCATGAGATTTTAATAGACATTTCTTTGCTAGATGTTTTAGGGAAGGATATCAAAGGTATCTTTGTAAAAATCTGTGCAATTTTTAAGGATATCAATTCCTTTGTTATTGGTATAGGAACAAAGAGAGTTAAGCATGGGGTAGAAATAATTAAATAAAAAAGTGAAAATTTGATCAGAAAATAAGAGCACATTTTAAAGTGAAGTTAACAAGGACTAATTTAAAATAAAAATTAGAATTTACATTAAGAGATATTATTACATACATGCATAAATAAATAATATATACACACACATCCACACACAAGGAGATCAGTTAAGTCCTTTTTTAGCCATTTATATTCAAAACAGTATGTCATATAGTTAGGGAAATAAAATGTACCTGTTGTGAAGAGATTATGCTGAATTTATTTAGAAAGATTACTGTGTCTCTAGCTTCAAAATAATTAAATAAGGGAAGTCAGTCATAAAAGTCAGATGGAAAAATATATACTGTATGGTAAAGAAAAGACAGAAAATAGTTCTACAGAATTATCAATAAAATTGAAATTTTTTTTCATTAACATTTTGTGTGGTTTCAAAAGGATTCATATTGAAATTGAAAACTGTAATCTTTGATATTATCTGAAAGTTTTTTTTAAAGTTATGTAGTGGCAAAGTAAAATTTGAGCAATGAGGAAAAGAAGAAAAAAAATAATGTAAAAAATCTGAAAACTGCCCTCTGAAGGTTGGGGGGGGGGGTATCTAAAGATGCATTTTTAAATTTTAGGACTAACCCCTTTTTAAGTCATGTAATAATTTTTAAATGCAAATAACTCTATAAATTTTTCTCCTCCTAGGTTTTAATTATGAGGTTGCATACATTTTTCTGGTTGATCTTTTTCTTTTTAGCAATCTTTTTCACTCCCCCCTCCTTTTTTTTTTTTTTTTTTTGCTGCTAGAGGTATTGTAACCCATCTCTATAAATTTATTTTCATCCTTTTTCTACGTCTGTGCATTATTTCCATGATTATACTTGATGCTGTTTATAATTTAAAATTTTAAAATAAAAGAACTGCTGCTGATCATTCTCTATGTATGCATACATATGTATCTATATAGGAAACCAGATTTTTTAACTAAACAGTGGCTAGTTATATGGAACTTCTATCATTGATACATTTTTTTAAATTCTTTTATTTGTATATTAAAACAAGAGAACATTTGCAATTGCATGGGAAATAAAATTATAGTTAAATATTTGACACTGTAATGTATATACTGTTTTATTAGTGTCTTTATTAAAATTTATTCAAGTCTATTATTAAATAAATCAGTCTTAGGATATTCTTTCATTATTATTTAAATTATATGGAAACTAAATTTTGAAAGTTCAAGCTTCTGGGAAAAAAAATTTGAAAAAATAAATCTTTGTATAAAACAATATAGTTAAATAAAAAAATCCTTTAAAACAGAGAGTGTAAAAATTAAATAGAGTTTGGATGCCAGCATTCTTTAAACATAAGAGAAAATAATCTAATAACTTATTTTATATGTTTTAAATTGCTAACAGATTTTTTAAAAATAGTTTGTTATGAATAAAATTTTTATGTTTTCACAGCAATAAAAGTTATTTTATCAGGAATCTACGTGTTTATATATTTTGTTCATGACATAAGTGAGTTTCTTACTTAATTATATGCTATTGGCAAGCATATTGAGTAGACTAATTTGGTGATCATTGCTGACTGTAATAAACATGGCATATTTAATGCTTAAAAGCTGGCATACAATTAATATATTAATGCTGTAGAATCTATTTAATCACAATGCTTTAAAATGTTTTTGTTAAAATTTTTCAGAGGTTTGTGTTCTTACTTGTTTACTTGTTTTCTTTAACATAACCTATAGTTTAACATATGTTTAATGGTATGTCTTCTTATTCATATATGGATAACAAATACTTTTATGATATATTTGATAATTACATTTAAATTTAAGTATGTTTTAAATAATTCTTTTTTTAATTGGATGCTTTTCTATATTAAAAATAAAACATTGTATTTCATATGCATTCTATCTCTTAGGAGCTGGTGAATGTGTTGAAAATACAATTTCTGCATTTGAAAAGTGAGTTCTAAACTTTCCTGATTTCATATGCATGCCCTATAACAATAAATTAAATAAAAAAAGTAGGGTGGAAAAAATATATATTTTAAAATAGAAAAAAAAAGATTTTATATATATATATATATATATATATATATTAAAAATTCAATTTAAAAGACAATAGAAACGAAGAATTGTTATAAGTTTAACGGGATCATTCTTAGTTCTCTTTAATGTGTTATGGCCAAAAACATACAGTTCCATTCCTTGTGAATTTCTATAGAAGCTTAATTAATTGAAGTTTCCCTTTTTAAGTACATTTTTATTTTCACTTACTTAAACTAGAAGGAATGTTTTTTAAAAAATGTTATTTAAAAAGTCTCATTTGATCTCTTAAAAAAATGAATGAAAAAGAACTCTAAACATAATGTTTTCCTATGAAAAATAAATTATATTTTTATTTAGTCTACTTTCTTAAATGTAAGTGTATTGTTAAAAATGATTATAATAATTAGGAACAAATTATATAAAAATTGTCTCTATTTTCAGTGCAGTGAAACAAGGAACAGATATGTTAGAAATTGATTTGCATTTAACTAAAGATGAGAAAGTTGTTGTCTCTCATGATAACAATCTGTTTCGAGTAACTGGTATAGATGTTAACATATCAGAGTCAAATTATAAGGTAATTATTAACAATATTTTTAAAATTAAATATTATTTTATTTTTATTCATTTTTGAAATTTTAAATACAATTTTTTATTAATGTATTTTATTTTAACCAGGATTTGCCTCTTTTGAAATGTCATATGAATAAGGATCTTTGTAAAGGTACTTTGTTCAATATGTTTTTCAAAACAAAATACATAACATTGTATAATTTATTGTCAGAATTAAATTAATCTTATTGAGAGTCCTGCAGAATAAAAACACTACTCCATGTAAAAATGACAAATCTTGATTAATCTTAATTTAATAATTTTCTGTATTAATTTTCTTTTTATTATTATATAAGCTAATATAACATATATATAAAGAGGTTATGAAAATGAAACATTAATCCTCTCCCTCCCCCCATTTTTTTGAATGTAATAACAAGTTGCAAAGTGAAATTAAATTGCTATTGAGAAAAGATCTTAAGGACCATGATTCAATTTGCGTATCTGCTTTTTTATGTTTTAATATATTTTATTGACTCTCTATTCATTCTGTAAATGGAAAAACTTTTTAAAAACTATAACAATTATTTAAAATAAATGGTTCAAGTTCTAAAGAGACATTGACTTCTTATGATTAAAAAAAATGCATATTTTGTGTGTGTGTGTGTGTGTGTGTGTGTGTGTGTGTGTGTGTGTGTGTGTGTGTGTGTGTGTGTGTGTGTGTGTGTGTGTGTGTGTGTGTGTGTGTGTGTGTGTGGGTGTGTGTGTGTGTGTGTGTGTGTGTGTGTGTGTGTGTGTGTGTGTGTGTGTGTGTGTGTGTGTGTGTGTGTGTGTGTGTATGTGTGTAGTGTAGTGTAGTGTAGTGTAGTGTATTAAAATCTTAAATTTGGTAATTTTTTATATGTCAGTTATTCAATTTCTTTGATATTATTCAGTTTCTTTCTATAACTCTAATAATATCAAAATATAAAATGTATTCCATTTCAGTTGTTTTTATTTTTTGATATTTTTAGGTGATTCTGATAAAGAAAAGAAAATCCCTTTACTGAGAGATGTTTTTGAAAAATTTCCTCAAATAGCAATAAATATTGACATCAAAGTGAACAATGATACTTTGATATCAAAAGTAAGAATCATAAATTGATTTTTATTTTAATTAAATGCATTTAGATATTTAATGAATGCTAAGTTTCAAAGGAGTAGATTCAGATAATGCAGGAAATATTAGTTAGTATTTATTTTAACTTTTTATTGTCCATAACTAAATTGTTATGAAATATGAATCTAAATGAACCAGTTATAAAGGAAAGGATCGCACAATGTATAATGCCAGTAACTGTAAAATGCATGAATCCAGCACTGGTTAAATTATTTAAATTATGTTTACAAAGTATTTAATTTGTCCGTACCATATATGAAATAAAGAATTGAACAGGTTCATTTTTTTACCATTGATCAACAAAAAGGTACATATACACATACACTGAAAAGCTAGAAAATTTGATACAACCGGTTGTATTCAAATTATGGTGGTATGCAAAAAATCAGCGCAATGTGATGCTGTAAACAATGCATATATAAGACAATAGGTGTCTGAGGTTACTATTACATCGGTTCTGGTGCTACAATGACAAATTATCAATGTTTAAGTTATTTTAAACACAGACTAATCGTCGGCGCAAGAGAGACAAGACTTAATATTTCTGAATTAGCAATGAAATTCAAATTTTCATCCATGACCAATCCAAGGGTGTACAGTGAATATCAAATTTCCGGTAAATCTTTGAATCTCTGACAACAGTGCTGGAAAAGATATTGATAGATCAGAATCATCAATGGTGAAAAAAATTGTTATACAAGATAGACGTTCAACACTTCTTTAAATTACTGTGACTATAAATGTTGGGCCATCAACGAATGTCAGCATATGCACTGTGCAGTGTACCCTAATTAAAATGGACTTTTGAAACCACAAACCAACTGGTGTACTGTTATTGACCCAGTGGCACAAAGCTTTGCATCTCACCTAGGCTCAGCAAACCCTCATTAGACTAATAAATTGAAGAAATGTAATCTGGTCTGTTGAGTCCTGTTTCTGATTGTATCAGGTAGGTGGTTGTTCACAGGTGTAGAAAAACCCTATGAACCCATGGATTCCACTTGCCTTTAGATAACTGTTCGAGGTTATTCTACACTTATCCATGACAGGTCAACATGCAGTCTGATCACCTTCATCCATTCATATCCAGTGTGCATTTCAATGGATGTGGGTAATTCCATCAGGATAAAACCCCATCCATAGATCTGCAGTAGATACCAATGACTCGAAAAGAACTCTTCTGAATTTTCTTCCCTCTCTTGGCCGTCTAATTCCCGAGATATAAATATTATCAAGCATGTCTGGGATGCTTTGCACCACACTATCCTTAGATCTCCACCACTTAGCACTACCATGGCTTTTTTCATTGCACTGCAGGAATCATGATGTGACTTGTCTCTACATTATCTTCATAAATTAGTTGAGTCCATGCTGTGCCATATTGAGGCACGTTTTCTCATGGAGGCTCTACACAATATTACATTGGTGTATCAGTTTTTCTGGTTCATCACTATTATAGTCAACTAAGTTAATAGATAGGCAATTGCCTAGATATAGCCTTAAAATATCAAGAATTTGTCTATATTTTCAAGTTAATTTCATTTCATACTTTTATTAAATTTACTAAGATGTGCACTTCAACTTATTCAAATTAAAATCAAATATTGTTTAAATTCAGGAATATTGTTCTAGTAACATTCTTTATTTATTATCTTTTGTAAATTTTGTATTGCATTACTCTATGATTCCTCAAAAAATATATTTTATAATTTTGAAAGAATGAACAATTCCTTTATCAAACAGAATTTAGTTTTTATGTTTAAAAACTTTGTCATTTTTTATTTACTGTTTTGATTAAAATGATATTTAAATTTAAATTTTTTATTAGATGTATCATTTAATGTTTAGCTAATTAAGTTTGTCAAAATATTCTGCTTAAATATTCTTTTATAGAGGTAATAATTTTTTTAGGTTAATGACCTTATTAAAGAATACAATCGTGAAAATATCACTGTGTGGGGGAACTTCAGCAATGATGTCACTAAAAAGTGTTACATTCTGGTAATTTTTTTTCTTTATTTGCCTATTATTTTTGTGAAATATCACCATAATAATATAAATTATCTCTAATGTTTATTAAATATTTACATGAATTATCTTTTAACTTTTACATTTTCTTTACACTACTTAAGTTTTAATAGTTGTGAGTTACCTCTCAGATGACAACAATGCTTTATCAGTTATGTATAAAAATCCAGCATTTAACAAGGATTAAAAAGTAGAATGAAGAAATCTTTATAGAAGATTTTATTTATTATTTTTAATTAGTTGCATATTAATTTTAAAATTGCTCCTCTGTTTTCAGAATCCACAGATTCCTATTTATTTTTCTGCTAAAAGAGTTTTGTTTCTTGTATTTCTAACCTATAATGGATTACTGCCTTTTGTACCTTTGAGAGAATCATGCTTGGAGTTGCTTATGCCATCCGTCATTCTTAAGTAAGATTATAAATTTTATATTTTAGAAATATTTTTGATATTTATCTGTTTTCAACTTTACTAATAATCAAGATGAATGTATGTGCCAGTTTATCTGTTCATGTGTATTGACACTCTACAGCCAGACCATTTGACCTATAGCTACCATATTTTGCTCATATATAATCACAAATAAACCCTCCTATTCTCATGGTTGCATGCAGAAAAGTTTGGAAAACTGTACTATTGCTACATCATTGTTGGGAATTAAGTTTGGGTCGTAAGAGCCATTACTGATTTTTTTTAAAAAAATGTCTTTTTAATGATGTCAATTTAATTACTGCAAAATTCTTTGGTCTAAACTTTACTAACTCTTGAATATATCTTTAAATATATTTCACTACAATATTTTCTTTGTTCTGAATTAGACTGAAATCAAATTCATTGTTTCATCAAACTTCTGATATGCACCATATTCTTTCATCATTGAAAACTTAAAGAAACATTAATAACTGTTTAGTTTAAAGAACAAATAAGAGTTGAAATTGTTCTGTTGAGAAGGGGGACGAACTGGAAATAATAACACAATAATGTGATGAACTGGTTCTCATTTGAAAAGTTTATATACTTTATGAGCAGTGTATAAGTAAAATACTATATTAACAAGATTTTAATGTCTGACAGTATAAAGGACATGAAGTTTTTTCTAAACAACTAAATTAGAGTAATCAGGGCCAGGTATTTGGAGTGTGTAGAGAATGGGATTGAGGTGACCCCAACATGATCAAGAACTAAAAGGATAATTCAAAAGTTGCCATGTACTGTAATGTTAAAACTGATTGTACTCTTGATATTCCCTATAAGGAACAAACATCAGTCTTTATTAGATATGCAAATTTGGAAGAGAAAAGTTTAACTATAAATTAGTCATTTATAAGATTTATTGAAGGCAAGAATTCTATTGAAAATATTAAGTGAGCTTGATGTAGATATTGTAAAAGAATGAATTGTAGAGAACTGGCATACTGCCATGGTTGCAACATGAACGAGAAATATTAAGGTGCATAATCTAGGATAATTGCTCTAAACTTTCATGCAATTTTTGTGCCTTGTCTATCTCATTCTTTTAACTCATTAATTTTTAATGCCACTTCCAGCAAAATTTTCTGCAATTTTTTTTTATATTGCTTATTTTCTGTATCAACAAAAATATTGGAAATTTTGCAAAAGCATTTAAATATTACTCTTAAAACATTACACAATACATGTTGAGAAGCCAAAATAGATAAAATTATTTTTTAAAAAATTTCTTGATTGATTTAATTTGGTCAATGAAATTAAAACTGAAATCCAAAATGTAACATAGTTTTAAATGAGTCAAAAGAGATAATATACAATTTGAATATTTTGGAATATTTTCCTGAAAAAGGAATTTAAAAGAAAAAAGATTATACTCTAAAATAGCTATAGGTGAAGTTAGAGAAAATAAGGTAGAACATAGATGTTAATTTTAGCACTGTAATTGATACCACTATTATACAGATAAATCACTGATCACTAAAATAAATCACTGATAAAAAAACTGGTATTAGAAAAACATTCCAAAAACTTAGTAAAGTTTCATAACAGTGATGTAAATGTAAACTCAATCCAAGAAATCGGTTTACTATTCGATTTAATTTTGCATGAAAGGTATGTAACTAATGCGCAAGACATACTAAATAATTATTATAATGAATGATTTCTAAATATGTTAATTGTGTTAAAACCTTTATTTGCAATGCCAAATACTATGACAAGTGCTTAGCTCTCTTTCAGCAAATAAAAATTAAGAAAGAATTGTCTTCAGTCAAACATGTGTGCAGAACGCTTAAATGCATTTGTTGTATTCAGCACTGAAAAAGAAATTATAAAAAATACTATTTTTTCTGCATTAATTAATACTAAAGATAAGATTAAGCATTAAGTAAACATGCAATAGCAATATAGGTTCACATTTTTTTTTTTACTTAATCAAAAAAAATTTAGGCTTTCAATGGTTTTTTGTACACAAGCACCTTTATAAAGAAGAACGGCTTTGAATATAATTGCTATCTTTGAAAAGCCAGCTGTTTGCCAAAGTCAATTAGTCAATACTAGTAAATAAGATTAATGTGTGCCTTTGCTTTTGTGTGTTGATGCTTTATATGCCAAACCGTTTGACTTAGAAATACCAGATATGGCATATGCATATTTTGGAAGAGTGAATTTTTAATTAAAATTCTAATTAATTAAAAATTAACCTAATTTTTTTCTTCCATAACTTACTTTTGGATAATCATTGCAAAGAGAAACAAAATGGATTTTACATCATTTCTTAATTGCCTTGCATTATGTTATTGCTCTGAAATTTAAACCATTTTTATTTTTCATCAATTATTTAATAGCTTGATTTTCTTCCATTGTTGAAAGTTAAAGAAGAATTATTCTGTTTAATATTTGTGTAATTCTCTAAAAAAAATAAAGTCAGGAGAGAGATGAAATGGACAATTATATTTTTAATACTCTATGACATCAGAGAACTGATCTTTATTAGAAAGATTCATGTACATAATGAACAGAAAATGTGAAAAACTATTTAAATGAATCTACTTTAATGTCTAATAGTTTGATGGGATCATGGATATGAAATTATATATAAGCAGTTTAACTGTAAAATTAAATATAATTAGTATCTCTTGTGAACCAGCGAGTCAACAAAGTTAAAATGTTAATATTTACTTAAACAATAATTAATTCGTCAACTATATTAAATTTTTTGGCTTTTATTTATCCTATAATGTTAAACTTCTCCTTTTTTACAAAATGTTTGTAATTTTTATCTTGTGTGTTGGAAGTTTTAAAGTAGTTTGGTTGAATCTTTAAAGAAGAAATATACCTTATCTTTTTATTTTCATTTTAGAAATCCAAGTATGATGATTTCACGTGATAAATTCTGGAGTCCTTACCTTGTATGGTTAATAGATAAGTGAGTACAATATTTAAAAAAATTTGCAGACTCTTCTTTTCTCTCTCTCTCTCTTATATCTATCTATCTATCCATCTCTCTCTCTCTCTCTTTATATATATATATATATATAATTTAGTATTTTGCATAATGCAGAACATTAAGGAAAAATATATAGTATTAATGACTTAAAAATTATTTTATGTGTTTATTAAAAATTATTTATTATGTTTTCCTTGTTTTAAAATGTGATTTTTTAAGAAATGCTTTATTCTGATATAATATGATAATTTTGTGTAAAATCATGTCTTTGTTTTGACTGGAATTGAATAATATAATTAATGCCTAGAAAATATTAGCTACAAATCTTTAAGATCATCCATAGATGACTAAAGTAAATGTATTATTTTTTTAAGCCATACACATTTAAATAACTTGTAACACTTTTTAAATTAAAATCTTCGCTTTAGTTTCAAAACTTTGTAAATCCAGATTTTTATGGAAATGCAATTTATTTAATATGTTGAAAATAGAATAAAATTGAGAAATATTGTTTTATTACACTCATTAGTCAATTCATCATATTAGTTTTCCTAATGGACATTTAAAAAATTATTACTGTTTTCTGAAAAATTTTTGTTTTTTAAAACCAAACCAAGTGTTTAATAATAAAATTATGAATATAATCTCTAAATTATTTTCAATCTCTTATTGTTAGACAACAAACAAATTTGACCCCTTATTCTTTTCCTGAATTTATTTGCTATGAATTTAAAATTTTAAATTACATGAAATTTTATGGATAGTCTATATTTTTAATGAACTTGCTAAAGTGTTAATTACTCAATAGGGACATCGACTATGAGAGTTGAAGCATCTATTTTAAATTCTTGATATGTATGATATTTTTTATTGGCTTCAAAAAGCTTCTAAAATATAAAGCCTGCTTTCCATCTGCCCTGCTTAATTTTTTTTAAAATTTAGAAAATGCTTTATACACAGCTTCCAAAAGTCAGTGTTTTTAAAAAAAGCAAACTAAACAGTTAAAACTATTTTTTTGTCTTCAATAGAAAAAATTGTGAAAAGAAAAAAAAATTCAATTGTTTTGAAAAATGATTTATTATTTTATTCATGTGCAAAATTTCTATCAAAATTAAAGTATTTAAAATGAAGTGCTCTAAATGAATATTTGTTTATAGGTTACTAATGAGGAAGGCTTTATTTGATCACCTTTCTAAACGAGGGATACAGGTAAAGTACCTGTACTCATCTTTGAATTTGATTTGCATGCAAAAATTTAATTTTACCATAAAATTTGATATTTTGAGTTTTTAATAGAACATTTTTAATGTTTAATTTTGTAGCTCAGAAACTTAAATTTTTGTTATCAGTTCACATTTAATTGAATTTGTGAAGTTTAAAATAAAACAACTCATGTACTTATGCATCTATGTAGTTGTATGATTTGTATTTTTTTCTTTAAAACAATTCTTATAAAAGTTGCACCAGTAATTTTTTTCAAAACATTACACCTCTTAATTTTGTTTGGAAGGAAAGTATATCAAAGGTTATATTTTATCTTTTCAGTTAATATTATAATTTATTATTGTGTAACATTTCCTGGAAATTAGATATTTTAAAAAATTATCAAATGTTCTCCTGTTTTTCACTATATTCAGTAACAGATCAAACAAATACGACAAAGAAAAATTATCAAATCTGTTACTGTTTTTTACATTTAAAGATTCGAATATTATTCTACTGTATATAAAAAGGCTTATTATATTTCAATCCAGTTTTAAACTTATAATATTACTAAATCTACATGCTTTGAACTTTCATATAACAAATCTCTATTAACTGAAATTATTCAAAAACCTTGATTTTGAATTCAAAGCACTGTTTCTGTAAATGAAATATAATTTCTCTATATTGGATAAAAAATTTATTTAATATGATGGTATAAACCATATGGTCATAATAAGCAATAATTGAATGACTGTTATATATGACACTACTGAATTCAAGCAATTTGTATGCACATGAATGAGGACTTGATTATACTTGATTATATTAATATCAGAATTTGTTTAAAGAGTTGAGAATGTGTCTAAAATGATGATAGCACTTAAAATCAAGTTATTGAAAATATACACAGACGTATAGAAAAAAATAATGGGGATACTCAAGATTATCTGATACTGTTTGAAATTTATTCCAAACATTCGTGATGAAATTTTTACTTCTCTGGTTAAAAGTAAAAATTATTTTGAAAAGGATACAGTAAGTGATTATATTCAAAAGAATTATTAAGGACTTCATTATCCAATACTAAATAAAATTATAATTACTTTTTTATGCAAATATATATTTTACTGTTAGCAAATACATCATGAGCAATGTTTCAAATTCAATCCATATTTGTATTAAAAAAATTAAATAATTTTATGTCATTTTTACCCCCCAAAATTGAGTGTGTATAATGGTTTATAGTTAAAAAATGATCACAAATTTGTAGTATATATATCTGAGTATGAAAATTTCTATATATATATATTAAACTTTCCATAAGGAGCATTCATGTACAAGTATCAGATTTACATTTTATGTCATTATATTCTATGTTTAAAGTTGCTTGATATCATAGATTTTTTTTCCTGCAAACATAAAATGTGTAAATTTTTTAAGTGAAACTCAGTTGTTGTCAGTGTTGGATTTCTGTCTAGACAGATATTATTAGCCTAACTATGAAATAATAAATATTTCAACCTTCAGCCAACCTGTGTAATAAACTAGTTTATAAAAAAATGTAAATTGTATTGAATGTTGAATATTAGAAACCTGGTCAGTTACGTTTGGCAAAGTTTTAATACTATCTTGTTTTTATTTTTTTAATTTATTTAATTTTGACCATATTTTATAGTGCTAAATACCTGCTTAAATAATAAAGTGTACAAAATTAGTTGCTATTCTGTCAAAGATTCATAAATGCATTTATTAAGAAATTAGCATAAAATAAATCATTAGTATGATGCAAAATTAAGTATTTTTTGAATAATAAACTACAGTTTTAAATTATTTTAAAAAAACACCTTTTTTTAATGAGGATGACAAAATGCCTAATTCTGCCTCTGTTCATTGATAACTTTGACATATTGTTGATTTAGATTATCATTGATTGTAGAAGGTTTCTTCTTTTGATAATTAGTGTAACTGAATATTATTCTTTGACCATATTTTGTTTTTAGTATTGTTTTGGAGTGTTGGTGAATATTGTTTAAGTAATAAATATAATTATTTAATTTTTAGACTTATCTTTGGGTTCTGAATGATGAAGAGGATTTTGAACGGGCACTGGAACTTGGAGCAACAGGTATAATGACTGATTATCCAACCAAATTGAGAAAGTTTTTAGATAAAAAGGCTATGAACAACAAGTCAAAGTGAATAACAATCCTTAAAAATATATATCTTTATGCAAAATTAATGCAATGCTGTGCTTTGTTAAACACGTTTTTATAAAGTTGCTTTGTTAAAACTTTTAAAAACTGTCAGTGAGAATGTAGAGGACTAATTAGAAAGACTATGCAATCAAGCTCAATTCAAAAACTTTTTGTTTTGTTTTTTATTTATCACAGTAATTGTGATTGAAATTTTTAGTACCCAATTTTTATTTTCTTAAAACAGGTAATTTTTACTTTCAAATAGTAAGGGTATTTGTCCTTTACAAATATTGTTTCCTTTTGATGATTCTAGATCAGGCATGTCAAGTTGTTTAATTTTCTAACCTTCCTTATTATTTTAATTCTTAAATATTAACTTTCTTTCTAAAGAAAAATTTTATTTTTTAAACCATAGCTTAATCACAATTTTTTAAGCATTCTTAATAATTTATAGTATTGTTATTTTTTAATAATTTTGTTAAACTGTATCGTTATTTTCTTTTTTCAAAATTTCTTTTGATAATTTTGTAACTTTCAAAAATTAGGTTAATTAATTTTTATTTGTACAGCATAGAACTAAGAGGGAAAAAAACTCTGAAATACTGTCTAAGAGATAAAATTTTGATGATAATCCATAATTTTATCATTAAAATTCTAAGACTGTTAAATGATCATTTAATTTACAGTTTCCATGTTTACATCTAATATTAAAATACATTTATCTGAGTACAAATTCATTACAAAATAAGTTTTAATTTATTATGATATATGGTATTGCTATAGCCTGTTCTTTTTACAATTATTTTCTTTTTTAATATATTTTCTTTCTCTTTCTTGTTTGACATGCTTCATCTAGATTCCCCCCCCCCCCTTAATCTTTTGGGCTGAAAATGATTAGTTTTCTGATTACTAATTTCTTTATATGTAATTATATTTGAAACGTGATATTTGAATTATATTTCACTGCAAAATTGTGTTAAACATAGAATTTAGAAATTATGGATTTGTTCATATACAAAATCCTAAAGATTTAATCGATATCTACCACTTGGATTTGTTCATATACAAAATCCTAAAGATTTAATCGATATCTACCACTTGCATTACTTAGAACTGCACAGACATGGCAACACATGCAGAAAAAAATGTGATATCTTTTATGAAAATCTCACATATTACATTATTCTCATTCGTAGTATAAATCAATGAATTTTAAAATGAAATGCCTTTTAATGTAGTTTCTTTTATGATTCAGTCCTATGGAATATTGTTTGATTTAGAATAGACATTATAAGATTAGGCTGGACAAATCAATCACATTTACCAATTTTCGAACAAATTTATTTAGTTAGCACAAAATTTTTAAAAATTATAAAGCTTATTAATTTTTTACTCTACTGTCAATTTGTCAATATAAACAGAAAAAAAAATGCTCAAAATATATATTTTTTATTTTGAGAGATATTATTTAAATTTGAGCTTTTGAATTAGGGAAATATTTTTATTGCATTGTTGTCATATTCATATACTATGTTAGTGAAATTATAATTGATAAATTGTGAAATGTATGATGATATATTGTGTAAATTTACACAAAAACTTTTAATAAATGCAGGAAAATATAATTTTAAAATATTTTATTTTTTACTATATATATATAATTATATATTTATAGTATATCATTCATGATTTTGAAAAGAAATATTTTTATTACATTCTTATTTTCATAAATTGTTCATTAAATTAAACTTTTCTTAAACTTTGAAATTTTTTTCATCAAAAAAATTATTAAATCTACATAAATCAGTATGAAGAATGTGAAAAAATTAATTCAAGTTTTAATACTTTTTGAAAATTTATTTATTAACATTTTATCCTTCTTCAAGTAAAAATGCTGTTCGAAAATAGTTTTACTTGGCAGTTATTGCTTTATTTGAAATTAATTTAATTGAAAAGAGTAAAAAAATGGCAGGGTACAGCAATTGTGTGAGAAAGGTATTGTTATGAGTTTACAGTTCATATTAATAGAATGAATTTAAAAAAAAATTAATATGGACTGTTTCAGAATTTTGTAAATATTGTGCAGTTCAATTTAATTAATGATATAATGATCTTCCATTAATATGTGTGTAATAATTATTTTGATCAACATTAATTTGATGTAGTTAAGCTTTTATTTGAATATAACACTTAAATTTTTGCACAGAAGTGACTAATATATTAATATTTCTTAATGTCATTTCAGTTTTCTTTCTTTGTGTATGTATGCATGTGTATTTTATGTCACAAATCCTTTTATTGCTTTATATTCAATTGTGGCTGAAATTGTGCTTTGTTCAAAACGTTTTAAAATGTTGTTTCTTGATTATTATATTAATTTTTTTTGAATATTATTTAACTCTAAAAATTCCATTCAATTTTTGGCTTTCACTCTTCTTATTTATTTTTATTCATCAGAACGATTGTGAAATAGCATGGATTATATTGTTCTCTTGTTGTCTTCACCATTTTGAATATTCTTAATAAGCTTTTTGAATGTATTGTAGCGTTTTGTGTGTATTCACAGCTTAAGGCTTGTTGTATTTGGTATGGTTAAAATGAAGGAACAGTATGCTGTAGCTTTACTCATGTTATTGATGTTAATGGATGTTATCAAATGTAAAAGTCATGCTATATATATATAAATAGTTATTTAATTGTTTTGTCATATTTCCATGAAATTTAATACACTTACCTAATTTTTCTTAATGTCTGTGTTTAAAATGCAAATTGCCCCTAAAATATGAGCACATGAATAACTATCTTAAGCAGTTACTGAATGCATCATAACTTTATAGTTTAGATTGATTAATAGTTTAATTATCATTTGAATTAGTTTTTTGTGGCTATTTGTTATGTAAATATATATTGAGGAAAAGTGAACACGTAGATAAGATAAAGAAATTGTAATCAGCTATTTCCCCCAACTATTTCAGAATCTTGACCCTCATTAATTTCATACCTAGTTACAAGTTGAAATAAAATGTTCATTGTTGAAGACCAGTTACATTTGGTTGATATATTGATAAATGGAACAATTGGAGTGATAAGCAGTAATATTTTGGGCAACCTCTAATTATGGATAAGATTCTAAATTTTTAAAATCTAACTATTAAAGTCAAATTCATTTTATATTAATTATTCAGATGATAGTTATTCAAAGTGTGAAAAATTTTGGGGGCTCTCAGTGATGTAATGAGGTAAGAGACAATAGGGGCATAATATCTTTTTTTTTTTTGCCCCAAACCTTTCTTGATTGTTTATTAAATATAGATGATTCTTGGAACCTGATATTATTTTTTTCTCTTACTTTATTTTGAAAATAACTAATACTTTGGCTCAATGGCATTGAACAACTGGTCCATGGGTACCCCCTAATCTCTTGTCCTCTACTCCCTACATCACTGGAGAATCATTTGCTCTTATTTTATTTTACTTAAATTATTATTAATACTTGTTCTTAAAATGTTTTTAGTTCGTTAAATATAATTATGTATCTTTATTGTTTAATGTTTTTTTCTTATTTATTTAAAAATTAGTTGATGCACAATATTTCAATGGATCATTCCAAAACTGTTGAGAATATATTGCTTTATCAAGCATGTGTGTACAGAAAACCTTGTAGCTATAGTGAGTTTATGTATGTGTTATCAATGAGTTGTGCAATCATTCAAACCAAGTTTCCAATGTAGGTCTCTGGTTGTATAGCTTCAATCTCTTTTATTAATGCTTTTCAAAAACACTTGCAGCATTCATTTTTATTATGAATTTTCTTTTTATTTAATATAGATCTTCTTTGTACTTTCTGATAAGTGCATATATTGTAAGATATATCAGATATCTTTGGAACACATTATTATTATTATTACTACTTTTTTTATTTATTGCTAATGCAGTTTTAATTGTAATATTTTATAACTAGTTGATATAATTCGACAAATCAAACAAAATTTTGTGCTTTAATTTATTATTATGTTAACATTTTTGTACCATAGTTTCAGTTTTGTTTTTAATATATATTCTATCGTGTTTTTAAAGAAGTGAGAGAAATTAACTTCGCAATTGAAAGGTACAGAAATAGTTTGAAACTTACTATTTTGATTGAAAGAAGCTCTGTGTAGCTTGTGTTTTGTTTATTTTTATCTGTAACATTTGTGAAGAAATTTGTTTTAAAATCTTGTTCATTTATTTATGAACTTAATTACTTTAAAATCCTAATACTTGCCTTTAGTATTGTAATTTTTTTAACAGTCAAGCTTGAGAGAAGTTGTATTTACTGCAATTATTGAGCTACTTTAATGTTAATTGCACCATAATATTTTAATAATAGCTCTTTTATGATTTTAATTTTATAATTAATAGCAATATATTAGTCAATTGCATATTGTCTCTAAAACCACTAAGCTAGTGTATACTCGCTTAATCAAAGTCTATATCATTAACTACTTATGTATGTTAAGTTTATTTTTAAATTTAAAAAAATATTTTATTTTATTAGTATGTTAATTGGTATTACATTGCTCAAATGTATTTTATTAGATAAGTTCTTGTATCATATTTCTTTTAAACTCTTTAATTGTTTTTACTTTTAATAAATATTCTTTTCTATTGAAATAAGTATGAATAATGTTAGTACTTCTATATCTATTTTATTTTTGTATTGATATAATCTATAGAATAGTTTTAAGTAATTTAAAGGATTTTATATAAATTTCATTCAAAGTAATATATAGCATATTTGTTTATATTAAGAAAAGCAAAAATTTCTGCTTAAAGATTGATTGTATTATAATCTTGATTAATCCGTCCTTGATAATAACTCCTGAAGAAATACATTCTTTGTGATTGAAGTTTTATAGGTATGAAATGAATCAGTTGAAAAAATTACTAACTACTGCAAAACATCATTGAATGCTTCAGATTAAATTTTCCTACTTCCAAAGCAATAATTATTCTTCTAAGTGTGTTAGAATAGTTTTCTATATTGTGAAATTTGTTTGAATCATTGTGATAATTTATGATCGCATGAAAATCATCTGTAGCATTTTTTTTCTGCTTCACAGGATCATCTTTTAATCATTATTTATTTTTAGAAATTTTAAAATTTCTGAATACAGCATGAATAAATTTAAAAACTATTTCATATCATCTTAACATATTTTATTCTGATGAAAAATTTCTGAAAATATGTAGCTTTAGTTATACATAATAATCTTAGTTATATTTTTGTTCAGAATTTGTCTAAGAAATATTTAGAATGGAATTTCTAACCTTTTAGAATTTATTTATTTGCAGAACTTTCCATACTTTAAAAATCTTCTCACAAGTTTGAATATTCTCTTAAAAATACCAATATAAGAAGAAAAATCTTCCAAATGTATATATATATAAATATCATACTTTTGCATTTGACTAGAAAATGTTGAATTCACAAATGTTATAGAAATATTTTTAACTTTCTGATTCATAAAACATTATCTTTTGAGGAAATCTTTATGTATAAATAGAATTAAGGTTTTTCTTTTAATTAAAATATCTAAATTAATAACTTTGGATTATCAAAAAATTTAGCTGCTATTTTAAAGATTATTCAATTTATTTTTTAAAATAGTTTATGTATTTCTTATACATTAATGCAGATATGGTATAGCTAACAAATTTATTCTTTCTCTTAGAAGATTTTATCATGAAATTTGTTCAAGAATAACCTGTTCAATACTGGTGAATGAGAGAAATTGGCTGATTCCAATTCCTTATCTATCAATTTCAATAATATCTATGCATCATTAGAAATCATGACTGTTGATTAATAATGAAATTATATTGCTTCTGTCAGTAATATAGCAAATACTTTACAATTAATCTTTTTATTGTTAAATTTGTTAAAAATACTATGGCAATTTATATTTTCATTATTGAGCCAAGTGTATTAAAATTTAATTGTGAAATATTATAATAAAAATGTATTCATTCCGGTCAGAATTGTAACTGTTTCAACTATAACTTAAAATACTGCAAATGCTATTGTATTAAAAATAATAGTTAATTAAGTATTATAAGAACATTGCTTTCATGTTGCTTTTTTTATATTCATATCTTAGATCAGTCCCCCCCCTACAGAATTTTTGAAAATGTCTGGTAGATTTTCTTCTTAAAATTTTTGAAATAGCCATGTTAACTTGCAATTCCATATTTTATGTTTTATCAACAAAATATCTTTAAAGTGGTTCATTTAAATCATTTTTTAGAAAAATTATGGAATCTTGAAAAAAAATGAAATATTGAAAATTATAATCACTGCTTATGATGTTTTACTGGATTCTATTTCAATTTGATAACCTGTCATGGCTACTGCTTATTGTTGATGTTCAAAGAGTGATTGAATTTAGTGACACATAAAAAACAAATTCTAGTCATTTAACCAAAAGATGAAGTTCAATTGTTTGGAATTATAAGAAATAACTTGAAAACTATTTCAGCTTTTGAAAAACTTTCAGTACAAAAATTGTTCATTATCATGACTCTTTTTTCATTATCTATCCCTTTTAAACTAAAAAGTCGATCTGGGAACTCATCTGGGTTTTTAACCCTCTTAACATCATATTTCACACCCATTTAAATCAAATTTACTATTCGTATAATCTTATTCACAAGTTGTCATGGGTGAAGCAATGTATATTATGCTCAATGTCATTAATCAGTTATTATTGATAACTAGCCATCTTTGTTGATCAGTTCCAATTATCTTCTCAGGAATATTGATTGAATTTTATTCTTATTAAATCTCTTATACATGATGATCATGATTCCCTCAGTAAACATTAAATTGTGACAGATATTAAAGCTGAGATAATTAATTGTCATATACCTATTCTGTTTATTGTGTAAATGAACCTATGTATTGGAACCAAATCCAAATCTATGTAATATAAAACATATGGAACCTATGTAATCCAAATCTTTCCTAATGATCCTATGCTATAGACACTCAAATGTCATGTAATGCAACTTGAATTTCATGTTACTTTTTACAGTATCGAGATTTCACTTCCCTCCCATATGCTGTAACTGTAACCTATAAGATATACAGTTAACAATAATAATAAATCTTTTAGGTTTTTAAACAATGGAAGAAAATAACAAGGCCGAGTTTTAAGAATTGTCGAATTTCAGAAATAAATTGGTAGCATTAAAGAGATAATTTTTTAAATTTTAGAATGTTGTAAAAATAATAAATATGCAATTGCAGTTCCAGAAATCTTCAAGAAAAATACCTAAATCTACTTAATTATATTAATTAAATTTAAAAAATTATACAAATTAAAATATCTCCAAAGTGTACATTCATATTCTCAAAATGTGTACCAAATTTGGTACAAATATCTACTAGAGGCAGATCAAACAGTCTGTCCCATAGGAAGCCATGACTCAAACCCTCAGCATTGTCCATTATTATTAATAAGCATAAATGCTTTTATTATAGATAATAGCTGACTAATCATATTGACCATAATGTACTCGCAGACTTGTGAATAAGGGGTGGTTTGAAATGAATGAAAATTTGTGAAAAATTTGCTCAGAATCATGTCATAAGAACCATTGCAATAGATAGTATTTCTGATTATAAAATAATGCTGAAAACTAGCAAAATTTTTCATGTTGAAGTGGAATAATAGTAGTCCCAGTGGCACAGTAAATTTCAAACTTTGTTAAACAAATTAATACTGCCAACCATCAGACATTTATTATTTGTTAAAAAAAAAATCCTTTATATTGTGAAATAAATTAAGGAATCTGCCATATGTTGAATATGAATATGTGATATAATACAAAATATGCAGTCTTCAGATCACAGTTTTAGTGATACCAAGCAATATCTTCTAATGTAATAAATATTGCACAAGTATGTGAAAGTACTTTTCTCACATTTTGTAATAAGAGGCTTCAGTGCCTTTTCTTCCTTTCACTTTCTCCGTGTTAAAAAGGTGTGTCGTGCATTGTGACAAATGTCATTTCTGTGATTTCAGTTACTTTTCTATACCAAGTAGACAAGTAGAAAATATTGTGATAATTTTCCCTGTTGTTCAATGTATAATCATTATCTGTTTCACTTTTATATATTATATTCATTAATGTTACTGATTATATGCTGTTTTATTTATTAATAAATTTTATTGTTTTGATTAGTAATTTTATTTGTTTTTAATGCATCGATAGAATTTACTTACAATTGTTAATCTTATTTTTATCAATATATAGATATATCTGCATTTTTTGCACAGCTTCATTTTTTATTATGGTTGTTGTTGTTGTTGTATAATATGTATGATTTCCTTTGTTTGGATTCACATTTGAAAGTTGTGAATGAAATGTGATAATTTGTCTTAAGACAATAAAATTTTATTTAAAAAACGTTTTATTGTATATAATTATTTATGTTTTCACAAAATTAAATGCCTTTTTACTTTCTCGTATATGTAGTATAGAAAGTACAGTAATTGACAAAAAAAAAAAAATTGAAACGGGATTTTGACAAATCTTTACATTTTAGATTTCTTTAACTCTGAAAATTGCATTTTTAGAAAATTTTCTGTGACAAAGATAACTTGAAACTGCTGTGAGGTAGACAGTTGAAATTTGGTATACGATCTCTACACAAAATTTGTAAATTTCTCTCAAATTTTTATACAGAGGAGGTTCGAATATCAGTACTTTCTGTTAGCCGAGCGCCCCAGAAAAATCGCCAAATAATGTAGTATTCCACCGAATTTCTTCAGTGATTTTAAAGCGAAAAATCGCCAACTAATGTGGAATCCCGCCAAATTTGGCGATTTTTCGCTGGCGCCCGGTTATTGGAAAAGTACCCGGATATCAGTTAACACGCTAAGTGTTAAAAAAAAGAGAGTTAGATAAATAAAATTTAATAATCAGATTTCACATTTATACTTTTCAAATTTTGAGTCAAGTGCAACTATGAGTTGACTGTCGGTAGGTCTGTATTTTTAGAAACATGTGAACACGATAATTTAAAAATACTGTGACTTAAATATGTGAAATTTGGAGTATGATTTCAAATCTTTGTTCTAATCGGTTGAGAAAAACGTGTCAAAAATACAAATTTGTCTTTTGGATATTATTAACGCAAGTCAGGAATTAAGCGCCAAATAACTCGCCAAAGTAGATTTTTTTTTGAAGTTCTATATTACTGTAAAATTTAATATTTCATAACTATTGTACGAAAACGCCTTGTAAGACGTCCCTCTGGCATGACAAATATATTTAAAAGTTTTCTAGAAAGTTTTGTGTGGACAATACTAGCTGTTTCTAATTTCTGGATACAAATTAAATAATAATAATTAAAAAAAAACTATTTGAAATTTTTACTGTGTAAATCAGAACATTGAAATTTTTTCCAAACTGCATTTAGTGAATTCTTTTATTACATGTACATAACAATGTTTATATGATGGCATAAACACTGAGACATGTATCATACAAAAATCACTCAAAATTCTGTATAGAACAGATCTTTTGGGCATAAAATTTTCAAGTTTGGGCCATAGTTACTTCTCGTGGTGATGTACGAAGTACATAAAGAAGGCGAAGGCATTTTGGCGGATCCCCAAGTTTTCAACCTCCCGGAATTGGAAGAACATTTTTTTTTATTTGTCTGTGTGTGACAAAGATAACTCAAAGAAGTTTTGAGCTAGATTAAGATTGAGCTAGATTTGAAAGGCCATACTCTAATTAATTAATTAATTTAATTAGAGTATGGCCTTTCCACTTTTTACTGTATATTTCTATCAAACGTTCAGCAAACTCCGTTAAAAAAAGTCTGTATTCTGGTAAGTAAATTTGATAACTACAAAATAAAGAGTGTTATATAAAATTCTGTACACAGTTTTAAAATCTTTAATGTAGATACCTACCAAATTTTCAGTCATATCCAAAAAGGGGGCTTTATCTCTGTCGGACCTACCTTCAAATATACGTAAACGATATAAATGAAAAACCCAATGATTTAAATTTATCGAATTCGGTATGCACTTTTTTGACCTAATGATTTTGAGTCAAAGATTTTTTTTTTTTTCAGTCTAGTGGGAAGAACGGGTCTAAACCCGAAATGCTGTTTTCGGATACTATTAATCGTATGCCAATAATTAATTGCCAAGGATCCCTTTCAGTGAAAATGCTAAATTCATATTCGCTAATGCTAAAGTTAATATTTCGTAAATACTGTAAGCTATGGCCATGTAAGAATTCTCTAACATAAGTTAAGTATAGAGTATGCGAGAGAATTTGGGGGAGAGCACTCCAGAAGGTTCAAATACAATTTTTCATTCGATTTTGATACATTTTCTTAAATATAAATAAAAATGAAAATGTACTTTTCCATATATTTTTCTAAGTACATTTTGCAATAATGTCTTTCATTGTTTTTGTTAGTAGATTTATAATCACGCGCTTTACCAAAATATTAAATTCGTTTTTTTCGATTAAAGTTATTATTACTATAATTAAGAATAAATTAATATAAATAAATTAGATCTAAAACTTTATCACGCTAATATATATGGTATCGGAGATTGAAATCTCCATTAATTTTATTGAAGTATTTTTCTATTCATTACTTTTTTGAGTATATATATGTAATGATATTTTAAACTCTTAATTTAAATCCTAATTAAATTCCAAAGCTTTATCTTAATTTAGCCCATAGTAATATTCTAAAATATTCCCTTATTTCCTGACCCATTCCACTTGTTCTTAATTAATTCAACAGACGTTTAGTAAAATTGCTGAATCAGTTAAAGACAAGTTTCCCACGCTCTGTGCAAGAGGAGGAAAATTGCTCACCTAAACAAAATACTTTCAAAAAGATCTCTGTGTTTCCCTTGCCTCTTATGCGTGTGTCATGGAAATCCCCATCGAAATCTGATTTTATAAGCTCTATAAAACTATTCTCCTGTCAAAATTTTACAGTATTTAAAAACAAGAATAATGATTTCCCGCTCTTTTTTAAGCTTCTGCTTTTCTGCTGCGCTGTGAGCGGACGCGCCTTGTCCATCAGCTTGTACACAATGCCTTGTAGTGATTGAAGGTCGCGGCACGAACCTGCGACGTTTGGGCCTGTAGCCGAGTAGCATACCGATCAAGCAAAAGGGACCCTTCAGCTTGAAGGATATTATCTGGCTTATAGGGCTGACGCTAGTACTTCCCCACCAATGAGTCGGCAACGAAGCGAACGAGTTTGTATTGTGCCAAGTGTTATGGTGAGTTGCTGCTTGCTCGTCAAGTGGGTCTGACGATTTTTTTTTTGTTTGTTTCTGCTTTTTTAGCTTCTCGTCAAATGAGTATGACGATTTTGCTGCGGGTAGATGGCGCCACGACTGTTGCGGAAGGTTGCGTTGTCAAGGTCACTAATGTAGCATTTGAAGGTCGTGGTACGAACCTGCGACGTTTGGGCCTGTAGCTGAGCGACGTACCGATAAAGAAAAAGGAACCCTTCAGCTCGAAAGATATTATCTGGCCTCTAAGGCCAACGCTACAGCCTGCTTCTCATGATGGAATTAATTGAACTTAAAAATTCAACCTGTCTTCTCCATGATTTCGGCTACAACTTTCCTATCTGTTCCCAACCAATAATTTAAAAGCCTTACATTACATATATACAAAGAGAAAGTATTGTAATCGCCAAGCAATCGAACTTAATATGTCTACAAATCCATGCTTAGATTTGCCTAAGCTGGTGATGACGAAAAAGACACCCGAGATGGTATCCATCTCTCCAAAAGGCCATGTTTGAAACCCTTCTGGGTTAGGAAAATAAATTTTTAGAATTCTATAACTCAGAAATGGTTTTGAGCTGGATGTATGAAATTTGTTAAGTCATCTTTAGATCACGTTGTCCTGGTGGTAAGGTAAAAACTAGTCATATAATTTTTTTTCATTTAAAATTAAAGTAAATTTATAAGCCTCCTAATTCAGTTAACCCACTGAATGAAACGGTTCAAACTACGATTCAAACTTGATCTATGAAAGTGGCGGCTTAGATGTTACGTAGTAAGATTTTTTTTAAAAAAATATAGGTAATAAGACTGCTCTTTTTTATTCCTGTTCATAGATGGCGACACTACTGCTTTTTTTAGTTTTATGCTAGGATTTTTCCAAATTTTTTTCGATTCCCGAATTTGGCGAATACTAATTTTTCCAAAAGCGTTCTATATAAAATAACCGACAAATATATTTTTTTAAAAAATAATTTCAATATAAATTAACTATGAGTGAGGAAAATACGTAATATTTTATAACAAATTATTGAATAATTTTTAATAATTAGTGAGAAATGAATCGCTACGCATTTTCTCAAATTATAGATCTAAATTGGACTCAGCATTTCATGACAGGAATTACTGAAACACATCTTAAGTAAAAAAAGAAAGAAAAGAAAAGAAAAAAAAACAGGTTGAAAATTTGGTAGAACTTTACTGTACGGTCACCCTTGGCGACTTTTTCAAAATCTCGCCAAAAGTCGCCATTCTGGCGACTTCGAAGCGAGAACCAATGAAAACAGAGCATAGAAAATGGCTGAAAAGTTTCGGAGAGGAATAACGAACTTCTGGATTGTAACAAAATAAAAGTGCAAAGCTTTTACGGGTTATGTTAGGAAATAAGAAATGTAAGGCATATTAGCATCAAAAAATTAGAACACTCCTTTTAACATCATGTTCCTCTCCTTTCACCTTAGATTTACACCTCCATTCATAACCATCACTAACATCTTTCCTTGCAACCAATTTCATATCTTTATTACATTTCGGACATTCATACCTATTCGCAATCAACCCCGCTTTCATACAAAAATCAAACGTCTCTTTCCTTTCATCCAATCCATACAAATACCTTAAATTCACATGCTCATCATACCACATAACATCATTCTCCCCATGCAACCATCACAATAAAATTCAAAGAACGTGGGAGCTAAGACAAAATCAACTTCACCATATATCACCGAAGTTCGAAATGGGGAAACGCAATTTCTGGGGAAATTCCAGTTTTCGGCAGGTTGCCAAAAAAAATTATTTATCGCCAAGGTTGCCAAAAAAAATTATTTATCGCCAACTTTTGAAAAAGTCGCCAAGGGTGACCGTACAGTAAAGCTGAGCCGAAAATTTTTTACTCCTCAGAATTCACAAGTGAACATTTATCTTTTGCTGACGATTTGGAACCAAATCCAACAAAAAATTGGCCATCTGTTCGGTCTGCACTTTTAAGTACATGTAAATGTGATAAATGAAAAACGCAACAAGTTAAATTAATGAAATTTATTTTGCGATCTATTTATTAGAATTGTTGTTCCGTAACAAATTTGGGTTGTAGTTCAAAAGTAATACAGCTAGATTTCTTCATTATACTCTAAAAAGCACAAAAAGCTCTGAAAATAAAAATATGAGCAGGATCAATAATTTTATGAGGGAAATGGGGCAATAATATTCTTAGCGAAATACTAGTCACTTCAGGTTAGTAGATGTTTCACCAGAAGTAATTGTTATATTTGATTTCAAATAAATTATTTAGATATAACTTCATGATTCCTCCAAATTGACTATCACTATGTTATTTTAATGATTTTACTTACGTTTTATTTAATTGTACATAAATGGGTACAGCCTTTTTTAATGGAAATAGTCCCATTAATATCATTAAAAAGGCTCGTCTTTTAAATTTTGAGATATTTCAACTTTACAGTTTTATTGCATTATAAACTGGGTAGAAATTAAACAAAATCTTTCTTTAGCTTTCAACAATGGAAGAAAATCACATGATTAACTGGGGAAACAATCAAAAACTGTTTAAATTTCAAGACAACAATGTAGTTCATTGTTGAAAATTAGGAAGTGAATATTTTTAAAAACTTCCAAGATTTAGGGAAATATTTTGCCAGATTATTAAATCAGTATTATTAAAAAGACAATATCTTAAATTTTGAATTGTTGTAAAATTTAGCTTTTTGAAATAATATTTTGGGATGATATCGAGGGAAAACTCCAAAATTCACCTTAATATTTAATTGATTAAAACTCTAATCATTATTTCAAAAGAATTCTGAAGAAGTGCTTTACAAAATATAAATGCCAAATTTCGTTGCTATAGACGACATACATAAGCATTCAATTTTTATTAGTAGTAGAAATACGTGTAGAATAATCGATGGGTTTTGAAATAACTCATTTTTGAAAATGTAAATCATAATCTTCAATGTTAGTCGCTGATAAAAAAGAGAATAAATTTTCTTTTCCTCCCGTGATCACTAGATGGCGCGCAGACTAACTAAACTTAAATCTCGGTTTATTTTCTCTAAAGGCTCATATTTCAAAATGGTAAAATGGCACATTTATTGTGGTTTTTAGAGGATATTCTGTACAACTAATTATTTTATCCATAACAAAGCATAAAATTTTTATAGTATATGGATAACTAATAAGTAATAACAATGTGTGCAACATTGTAAATTTTAAGAATTGTCTAATTATAGACAAAAATAAAATTTCTAACTTCGAGAAATTTTTTTTTCAATATCTTCTGTATTAAAATAATTATTTTAGATTTAAAAAAATGTATGTTTTTTTAAAAAAACTACGCAGCTTTTTATTGTGAATTAAAAATATTCAAAATTTATTAGAGATTGTGAACTTATAAGTCCATCAAGTAAATAAAAAATTAATCAATAAACTTTAATAAAATTATAATTTAGTTAAATTATAATTTAATTAAAACTATAATTATATTTATTCGAATTAATTATAAGTAGTAATTAATTATAAATACATTCGAATTTAATTAAAACTATAATTATAATAATTCCAATTAATTATATTAATTAAT
>JAOUZG010042725.1:5486742-5504201 GCA_026289955.1 Argiope argentata
AATATATATAAATTATCTCATTGAACTAGACTGAAATTAGTTGAATTCTGGTGATGGAGTCCGGTGCATTCGATTATTCGATATAGGACGATTGGCTAATGATCTGTCCTGATTGTGAAATATATTCTGTAAAATAACCTTCGAAACTTTCCATTTTTCTGTACATAAACATTTACTTTTGCATCCAATCAATTTCCTTGCAGCTGTTGCTTACCTCGGGAAAATTTTCGCAAACTCTCCTGTCATTCAAAACGGCAGGTGTCTTTTTTTCCCTTCTTTGTTTCAGAACTTTTGTTTAGATGCATTCTTTATCTATTGCGTAAAATGGAGATTAAAAAACAGTCACTGCTCTTATTTCTCAAATATTTTGGCATTAATATATTTGAAAGGATTTCAGATTAAAAAGTAAAGAGAAATAAACATATGTATTTCTTTTCTGAATCTTTTTTTTATTACTTACTAGTCGCCTTTGAGTTTCAGGAGACCACTCCAACTAATTTTATTTTGCAATTCAAAAAGTAATAGTACTTTTACTACCTCAATTGACTTTGTTGATATTCCAAATGCGTGGATCAGATTATTCAGTTCCTATAAATTTTGTAATTGAAAAAAATATTCTGAAAATTTTAAATTTTTTCAAATGTTGTTGTTATTATTATTATTATTTTATATAATGTGGTTTATAGACTACAAACGCATGATTCAAATTTCTATGTGTTTTGATATTTCGTTTCATGCCCATGTTCATGTTTTAATTCTCATTAAACATGCACTGGTAAACAATGTGAAACAATTTGGTGCCAATTTGGCTGATTTTGCGCCAACTTTCTTAGTTGATGAGATTTTACGCATGTACCAATGCAAGCACATTTGAGAAATGATTGAACTGGTGTGAGATTTTTCAATTAAAATGCCTTAGAATATTGTCATATTGTCTATTCCTCATATTTGTAGTTTTCATCACTTGTCACACTCGTTTTCATCATACTGTCTATTCCTCTTGGAATCAATCATAATATAAACCGATTATCGATCATGATGAAACAGTATGAAATAACAGTTCCTGTCCATGTACAGGGCCCGATTTAGCCTTGTTGGACCCCGGGGGAAACTTCTTTTGGGCCCTCTCTGTTTCGCTACATTAGTTATGAAAAAGATCCAGTAAAGAAGGAAACGTAAAATAATATTTATATCCGATTTGGGTCCCCCCCCCCAATTATGTGGGGGCCCGGAGTAACTGTCCCGTATGCCCCTGCCCAACATTTTAATGGTTAAGGAAAACAAATCCCTTTTTTGGACCATCTGTAACCTGTTTTGTTTTTCTTCCATTAAGATATATTGATTCCATCCCTACAAAATTTAATAGATTTTGACAATAATTACCAGTGGTGTTACAAAAGAAAGCTGATTACAACAGGATTTTCCCAAAGGCAAATGATTTACCAGAAATTCCTTTCAGAAAATTCCGTACAATCTACCTGACCCATTTATCCCAAGGCGTTGTAAAAAGCATTCACTTTCAAAAGAGAAGACAATTATTCAGGTTCTTTCCCTTCGCAAATGGTAGCATTCCAACATATTTCCCACTTCTTACAGCTGTCCCTTTCTTTTGTCTGTAATCTGTATTTACTACTGCCCGTTTTTCTTTGTTCCTACTGTTGTTTGCTTTCGGTGTCCAGTCTTTAATTCTTGTCTTTGACTGTCACATTTTGATATGGCCTGTTTCATTTCTCTGGAAGGCATGTGTAACTAATTTTGAAACATGTTATCAGTGAGGTAACAAAAGAATGTTAGGCACAACAAGCGGCTGAAAGGCAAGAAAAGCAAATTCCTCGCAGTGACCGCCACTATTCCGCTTGTCCCAAGGCGTCGTGCTTTTGCTTACAAAGGAGAAGAAGTATTGTCCAGGTTCTCCCTATCTCTTTGTCCTTCAGCAAATAGAAATATTTTTGCGAATTCTCAGTTTCAAATGCGATTGCAAATAACACAGGATCCAATTCTGGGCTTTGTTAAATTAGATTATTGATAAAGTTGAAAGCTCGTTATCTTTTGCAAATTCCCATGCTTAAAATATCAATAAAACTCAATGACGTAGTAAAAACTTATTGTTTTGTAGATTCCTAAGTTTAAAATATCAATCAAACTTATTGATGAAGTGAAACTATTCTTATTCCATAGATTACCAAGTTTAAAATATGAAACAAACTTATTGGTGGGGGGGGGGAAACGATTCTTTTTCTGTAGAATCTTAAATTTAAAATATCAATCAAATGTATTAATGAAGTAGAAAATATTCTTGTTCCGTGGATTCTCACGTTTAAAATATTAATCAAACTCATTGATGAAGTAAAAAGCTTCTTGTTCTAGATTCTCAATTTTAAAATATCAATCAAACTTGAAGATGTAAAAGGCTTCTTGATCTGCAAATTCCTGAGTTTAAAATATCAATTAAACTCATTGAAGAATTAAAAAAAAAACTTTTTATTCTGCAGTCTGAAGTTTAAAATATCAATCGAACTGATTGATGGATTTAAATTATTCTTATTCCGTATATTCCCAAGTAAAAAATATCAAATAAATTGATGAAATAGAAAATATTCTTTTCCCATAGATTCCCATATTTAAAATATTAATCAATCTTATTGATGAAGAAAAAAGTTTCTTGTTCTACAGATTCTCAACTTTAAAATATCAATCAAACTTATTGATGAAGTAAAAGGCTTCGTGATCTGCAGATTTCAGGGTTTAAAACATCAATTAAACTCATTGATGAAGAAAAAAACTTCTTATTTTGAGTCTGAAGTTTAAAATATCAATCGAACTTATCCATGAAGATAAATTATTCTTATTCCGTAGATTCCCAAGTTAAAAATATCAAATATATAAAAAAAGAATCTTATCCGCCAATTTCCAAGTTTAAAATATTAATCAAACTTGCCGATGAAGTAAAAAACTTCTTGTTCCGCAGATTTTGAAGTTTAAAATATCAATCAAACGTATAGATGAAGTAATACGATTCTTATTTCGTAGATTCCCAAGTTTAAAATAACAGTCAAACTTATTGCTGAAGTAAAAAATGTTCCTGTTTCGTAGATTCCCAAATTTAATATTGCTATTAACTTTTTGAAAAATATTGCTCCAGACAAGGCTTTGAAAATAGCTTTTAGCAAAGAATAGTATCTTTATCCTTAAATTTTCACTAGAAGTATTGTTATTCACAATAAAATTTGGCCTCTTTAAATCTGAGGGCATTGTTATGAAAGCTTCATTTATTCAAAAATTTCGTAAAAAAAAATTGGTTCCAAAAAGGATTTCAAAGATATTGAATGATATTTTTAAGCTTAAAAGGGCAAAAAAGTAGCACTTTTACTATCTAAGAAGTTAACTGCATAATATACGTTAAAACAGATAAATAAAAAATAATTCAAATTTAAAAAAAATTATAATTTTTTTATTTAAATTATTTTCTAAATGGACAGTACACATCGTTTGAAAAATAAAAAATTCTAAATCAAGTTATTTTCACAATATAAAGTTTAAAAAAATGAATTTAAATTTGTTTGATTGAATAATAGCCTACATCTCGAGTGAATTAAAACCTACTAAATGTATTCGTTAATCACCATTGGAAGCACACGAAATGACTGTATATGATTAGCAAAAAAACAATTCAGAAATAAAATTATAAAAATTGAATTAAAGAGGATATGAAGTTTCAATTGATAAAAGTAAAACCCGAATTAAAACGTTCAAATTAACCCTATTCCACTATATCTCTAAATGAATCATGACTGATACAAAAAGCATTACTTTGTGTGTTGTGACTAATGGCACTTGCCGTGAACAAGCCTCCACTGATACGATCAGCAGATTTTAGGCCTAAGAAATGCGTCTCTTTGTTTTACAAGTAGCGCCATCTAAGACCAAGGGTTCGACTTAGCTACACACACGTCACAACTCTTTTTAGGGGGCGGACTACATTCATGCAAATTCATTCATTCATCTCAGATCGTAATTTAGGCCTGGAACAGAGAACGATCACCTCTGACTCAGCACCCCCAGTGATATTACTCTCTATATGGAGGACTTTGCGACCACGAACAGATTTAACGAGCGCCAATCGCCACACACTCGGGTAATCTTTTGTCCGGTGAGTTTCAAACCCGTAACCTAAGGAGTACGAGTCCAACGCTCTACCAACCAGGACATCCCAGCCACTTAAAAAAATGTGGAACGCTTCACGATTTTGTGTGTCATACTTGCGCAGGGGCCATGCTAATCTTCTCTGTATTGTTCCAATTTTAGTATATATACTGCCGAATGGCAATGACATCTCCTGTCTCTTCTACGACAAAAAAAAAATTCTGTCAGAATCTTAAATGTGGCAAATAAGTAAGAAATAGAAAAGCAGCGTTCAGAAAAATTATGGAACTCAAGAAATTCAGTTAAAGCAACATGAATAAGTTAATTAGGTTTTTAGTCATTTTTGTTTTAAAATGTAGAAGAAATAAAAAGGCTTCTCGTGGTTTATCGCGACCTCTTTACTTTTTAGCTTGATCGCATTGAACAGATCTTGCCTTAAACGAAAGATAAAATAAAGTAAAGTGGAATAAATTATCTCCCTATAATTATTCCCTATTTCATTAAAACTGTATCGCATTGTGAAATTTCTATCGTAATAAAACAGACCTTTTCTTTTAATGCCCTAGAGAAACAGACCGTTGCATCAAGGACATCCAAATTTCGCTCAAGTATTCTTTGGAGGAACAAAATATGCATTTTGGAGAGATTTTTTTTAAAAAAATTGCAATTAGAATTCTACTTAATTAAGGATTAAAGAGTATTGTTACGTTTTCTGATGATAACTTTTGAAATATTGTGCACAAAAATAATTAAAAAAATAGCAACATAGAAACTCTTTTCAGAGATACCAATTCAATTGCCATATAAATTCTTCTAGATTTCGACACATTTTTAAGAAGTGGCAACAATAATAATGTTAAATTTTTAAGCTGTAAATTGCGTCATGACGATTTGGATCATACATTGTACAAAAATAATTCAAAATTCACAACTAAATAAATATACTGGTTAATCATACAATTACAAATTTATTAAATAGTTATTTATTTTATTTAACTGCTAACAAAAAAAAATGTTTTTGAAATTTTTGTTATATCTCTAATTGAATAAATAGTCGAAATGTTAACTTTTTTCTACTATAATCTTTGTACACTGTCCCCTTGCCAAAAAACACTCAAATTCTGACCATTTTAAAATATAATACTAAAAAGCAGAATTTCTGTGATCCCAATTTTAATTCCAGATTTTTTGTCTCTAATATTCTACCTTTATAATTTTACAAATTTAACGCTTTCCTGCCATACTTTTTGAAGTATATAATTGTATCTGTATCACCCCCTCCCTCCTCCCAAACACCTAATTTTAAATCATTTCAAAATATTTGAAAAAAATCTCTTTACCATGATACCAACTTTATTTCAAAACATTGTATTCTCTGTTACTCTATATTAACACTGTTACGTTTTTAGCGTAGCGGGTTCGGATTGAATGGACTTTATTTGAGGACAGCACAAACAAATTTATTTACAGCTATTTACAGTTGTTTACAGGATAATTGATAGAGTAACAAATTCAGATAAATACAATCCATCAATAATCAGTCACTTACAGCGTAAATGCTCGTCTTATGCACAATAAACACAGTTTGCAAAACAGCTATAGTATAGCACAGCAACAGTAAATCGCAGCGAGCTCAATAACACAGCGTTAGCAGCAAACGCAAACACAGCTCACTGATAACAAGCGAGTCCAGCGAAACGCTTCTCTTCCTTGGGAGATCAACTCTCAACTAACTACTCGCTCCGGCTATTCGTCCTTATATAGCCGAAAAGCGCGTGCACCTGAATCTCGTGAAAATTCTCAAATGAACGCGCACAATCTAGCGGCTACTAGACTATTCCTTTCGCCAAACCAATCAAACTGGCGCGAGGCCGCTTGTAACAATACTTTTTAAAAAAACTAATGTTTTCCAGCCATACGCTTTGGTGCATATAATCGGATCTGCCCCCCTACCCCTAATCCATTGAAGAAAAAAAGAAGCCAATTTTACATAACTTTAAAACATACATTAAAAATCTGCCTTTCTAGGATACTAATTTTATTTTCAACTTTTCTGTTCTCTGATATTCTGAATTCATATTTTTACAGAATTAAAGTTTTTCGGCTTTAACTTTTGCTGCATATAGTTATTTTTTCTAATTGCACTTGCCATAGACAAGCGCGCTGACGGCCGTTAGAAATTTTAAGCCCAATGAGCGTCTATTGTTCTTGAAGTAGCGCCAACTAAGGTCAAGAGTACGAGTTAGCTACCTAGCCATCACAGTTGCCTGCACAGCCTCTTTTTACAGAAGGGCACTTTAATACACCTTAAAGATAGAACACAGAAGAACAACAAAGCAAGCGGCGTCCTGGCATAGAGGTAGAGCGTCTTCCTCGTGATCTGGGCACTCCAGGTTTGAATCGCGGTTCGGACATGGTTGTTCTTCGGTGTACTATCTGTGAGGTGCATGAATGTGCCCTTCTATAAAAAGGGCTGTACAAGCGACTGTAATGAGTGTGTTGCTAAGTCATATTCTTGATCCTAGTTTGCCCTACTTGAAACAAGAGACGCTTATTTCGGCTTAAATCCACTGCTGCGTTTTCAGGATTGTCCATGGCAAATTCTATTAGTAACCCCAACACAACCATGCCCGAATCGGGACTCGAACCCAGGGCGCCCAGCTCTCGGGAAAGAAGGGCTACCCCTAGGCCATGATACCAGCTTTTCTGCTTATAATCCAATCCATCCTTGTACATATTTCCAGATATTCTATTATTTGATATTCCGTATTTATACTTTTATAAACATTTTACAACGTTTCTGTTATTTCAATTACTACGCCATTACACAAACATGTTAAGGCTAATTTTTTTCGCATATTATTGCTGCTATATAATTAAAAGTAAATATGAAAAATAAACTAACATTAAGAATCAAAATATAGCCCATATGTGCATTTTTTGATTTAAGGTTTGAACTTCCATTCTAATAATTCTACTAATTTCTTAACCTACCTAAAGATACCGTTAACCATACGGACGGGAAAAAATATGGATTACATAAATACCATGTGGAGGAATTAAAAAATTCTAATAATTTTTATTAATATTTAATTTATTCTTTAAATAAATTCAATCGATAATAATCCAACAACTTCCTGTAATATCGATTCTCATATTTCACCTCCTTTTCCATTTCTAAATTAAGAAACGCGTGTGACTCGTGTTGCATTGTTGTGAAATATATTTCACAATGTGTGAAAATCGGACTTCCGCGTTCAAAATTGATGTTTTAACGGCAGATTTAATTTAAAACGCCGATGCTTTCGTTACCACTACTCTGTAGTGAAAGAAAAATGGAATGTTTATTACAGTTTTTATGCATTCGTTTTGTTGCACAACGTGGCGACAGCCTGTGCGTGCTAATGGGTATCGACCTCCTCTTGAATAAGATTGCGCAACGTGAACAAAGTGATGTGCAACTCATGAAAGCCTTTGTTGCGCGCTCTACTTCTACTTGAATGCGATTGCACAACGTGCCGCGATTAGTTTAATGATTCGATAAAAGTTTGGATTGTCCAGTTTTCAACTAACCCAAGAGAATTTATTTTTTTGTTTCATTCATCTGCCACTTCTGAAATAAATTACATAATTTTTTTTAAAAAAAAATTTAAAATTGTTTAATTTTTTAATGTTATTCACCTCCAAGTTCAGTACCGGAAGAAATTTTCTTCTTTTCTTTTTTCTTTATTGTTTAATTTTCTCGCACAAGAAATACACACAAAAAAAATATAATAATCACAAAAAAAAAAACCGGTTAAAAATTTTAAGTTATCATGTGAGAATATTATTACTTTTAAGTCATTATTTCTGTGAATTAGTTTAAATCATTTACGAATTTAAACCGGTTTGAGACAATCACGAGACTTTTCTATCGGTCTCTGTCCCTCTCTCTATTTTTAATGATATATTTTTTTTTAACTTTCATTTTCAATTTTTCTAGTTGACAAAGTTTTGAAGCCCGAGTGATTTTGAGATGAAATAAAAGCTATGATGCTATAGTCAACCTTTCAAAAACATATGTTGTTTGAGAAGCATACATAATAACAATGCAACACAAATAAAAGAGGATCAAACTTTTAAAAACGCACAAGCTTTCAAAGGAGCATATATAATAATAATGCAACACGTTAAAACAGTTTTAAAAATATATGTGATTAAAAGAGGTTGATGAATGATGCCATTTATGCTTTATGCCTTGCCTTCGTGATTTCGAGCATCAATTATTCGTTGCCTTCAATTATCGAAAATTCCTTTACGAAAATAACATCATGTTCTCACATGATAAAAAACTTCATGATCTCCCATGACAAAAAAGAATCCGAATTCGAGATTTTAATGGAACACAATGCCTTTGAACTGTTTGTCTGAAAAACAATTTTTTTAAAAAAATATGTCTGTATTTGAGAAAGGTATTTAGCTACACGGATGAAATTTAGTATATTTTTTACTCAAAATTTGTATTAAAAAATTTTTTTTTTTAATGAAATCCCTTCAAAGAAAGTCTGTCTGGTTATGCGTATATAAACTAACATGATAAATGGAAAACAAAAAAAATATATATGGATAAAATTCGACGGAGTTTACATATAAAATGCAGTATTTTGTTGTGTCAAATAGCACTTGTCATGGCAAGATCCCTGCTGATACAGCAGCAGATTTAAGCCGAATGAAGCGTCTCTTGTTTTTGAAGTAGCGCCAACTAGGGCCAAGAGTACGACCTAGCTACACACTCACCACATTCGTTAGCACAGCCCCTTTTTACTGGGGGGCACAGTCACACATCTCACAGATAGTACACAGAAGAAAAACTATGCCCGAACCGGAACTCGAACCCGGGACTTCCAGAACACGAGGAAGACGCGCTACCTCTGTGCCAGCAAGCCGGCATGCAGTATTTTAAGTCAGTTTTGCCAAAGGGTTCACTGTCTATCAATCTGTTCTTTGACAAGCATGTAAATGAGGTAACTCAAAAATACGATTATTTAAATATATGAAGCCTTGTTGATGTTAACTTATTATTTGTCTTCATTAATTTACGTCATTAAACCGGTTTATAACAATCACGAGACTTCTCTATCGTCGGTTTCTATCTCCCCCCATTCTCTCTCTCTTTGTGCGTGTGTGTGTGTGTGTGTGCGTGCGTGTGTGTGTGTGTGTGTGTGTATGTGTGTGTGTGTGTGTGTGTTTCAAAACTTTCATTTCCAATTTTTCTAGATAGCAAACAAAATTTTGAAGTTCGACCTATTTTAAAATGAGGAAGGAAAAAAAAAAACATTGTTTTTTTCTAAATATCGATGCATGCGTAATCTGATAGTCTCGTGATTGTTATAAACCGGTTTAAACTCTTTAATAACTTAAATTAATTAAGACAATTAGTAAGCATGCAGATAATTAATAATTGGGAAATCAAGTTGTAACGTTAGTTGATGATAAATTGCCAAATGTAACAACTTTCTGCATTATTTTTTGATAATCTTAAAAGTGAAAAATAGAAGTCACAAAAGCGATAAATCGTCAATTAGTTGCCTACGCATTCTGATGCTTCAAAAATCTCAGAACAAAACAGCATCATATTCTCAAAGGATAAAAAAACTTATTAAAACTTGTTTAAACTGATTAATGATTTAAGTTCATGAAGACAATTCGTAAGAAATCAGAGAATGAATAATTGGGAAATCAAGTTGTAACTTTAGTTGCCGATAAATTTCCAAATGTGACAACCTTCAGCATTATTTTGACCTAAAAGCGAAAACCCTAATGACCCTAAAAGCGAAAAATTAAGGCCTCCAAAGCAATAAATCACCAATTTGTTGCCTACACATTTTGAGGTTTCAGAAAACCAAAAACCAACTGTCTCAAACCAAAACAACTATATTCTGAAATAATAAAAATCGCACTCTAATAAGTTTGTCTGTAATTATTTTATGCGAATGGCATGCGGTAATAATACAAGAATGTATTTGATCTTCTGATGTTTGTACACTTTAGAACATCATAATCACACACAAAAAAATGAAATTTGCTATGTACATTTTAATGTATCATGTCAGAACATTATTTCATTAACATTATTATGAACGGTCAAGCACCACGTGCTCGTGCAAATTAAATTATATTTTTTATTCATTTTAATGGTTTCATCGAATGAGTCACTTTAGTATCGCAAACGATCCAAAAAAAAAACTTTGTCTCGCATTTATTGTTAAAAATATATCCCATTTCCTGATTATTTTATTTCATATAACCACGTGCTCAAATTGATATTTTTCTAAGTTTTATTTAATGTAGTCACGAACTTATTTTTTTTTAATCGAAAGCTTTTGTAATGCGATGGCAACGTGTTATTGAAAGTTGATTTTCTGAGATGCTCGTGCAGATAATAAAATTCCAATTTTCTGCCTACGGATTTTTGTTGACGCCACAAAACCTCAGCCCTAAAACACTATCATGTTCTCACATTATAAAAAAAAATGCCAAAGATTGCATTCTAAAAGGCTTATTTGTAAGTTTGTTAATGGCATGTGATTATAAAACAAGAATAAATTTAATAGAGGATGTACGAGTACGTCTCGGAGGTATTATTCCCGCTGGGTTCAGTTCTATATTGCACTTCTACTGAAACAGGTAATGCGTCTTCCTCGTGTCCTGGGAGTCCCGGGTTCAGTCCCGGTTCGGGCATGGTTGTTCTTCTGTGTGCTATCTGTGAGATGCGTGTCTGTGTCCCCCTGTAAAAAGGGGCTGTGCAAGCGAATGTGGTGAATGGAACTAAGTCGCACTCTCGGCCATAGTGGGTGCTAATTCAAAAACAAGAGACGCTCCTTTCGGCTTAAATCTGCAGCAGTATCAGCAAGGGACTTGTCCATAGGCAAGTGTCATAAGCAACAACAACAACTTTTACTGAAACAAAAAGAACTGTAATCCCCAATAGTAGAAGCAAAGTGATCTAAATTCAAGGTTTGCTGAGAAAAATCCCCATAAAGATTTTATTAAAAGGAAAAATCTCAATTTTTTTCTGATTTTGAATTGAATTTCTACTTTTTTACATGCGAGCAAATAATTAAATTAGTTATATTAAGGTCACTTTTTTAAAGCAACATTAAGGCTATTTTGGATAATTTTGAAACGCTGTCATCAAACACTTACTTTATATTCCATTTTCCCGATCGATTGAAGCCAAAAATAAAAACTAATTTAATTAAGGAAAGTGATTTCTCCAAAAATAACTCGTCTGCCTTCTAATAAAGGATTCATCCCCTTCCCCATTATGGGCTGCGATGGACTGGTGAGAAGGTCTTGGCTCATGAGATGTAATGTTTCAAATTCTAGACCCAGTTCCACCATTAACTGACTTGTAGGGGGGAGGGGGGAGCTCTATTGAAAGTTAAATCCGTCATGACCAAACATCCTCCCGTTGATGTGGTGTGGAGAGGGGGTGCCAGCTCAGTTGTCGTCTTCGTCATCTCACCATGGATCAAAATTACGAGGACCATCCCGAAATAGTCTTAGTGTTTATTTACAACAGTACGTTAATATAATTAAACTAAATCAAGCTAAACCCTCCTCTATATAAAGTAAGTTTCGGGTAATGCTACGAATAAATTTGGCGATCAATAGTTAAGAAATATTGCTCTTTGGCATAAATTTGGCATTTTTACTGAACATATCGTGTGATTCTTGGCGATTTTTTTTGTCTTCTCATACCTAACATGTGGTTAATCGAATCTGAAAACCGAATTCTTATTTTAGACGAATTCTTTCGAATAGATTGGAAACGATATCTAGAGTTTCAACTGTAGTCATTTAATCACGACCAAATTTTACATATTTTGTTGTTGTTACTTATGACACTTGTTATTGATAAGCCCCCAGTTGATACAGCAGCAGAGTTAAGCCGAAAGGAGAGTCTCTTGTTTTTGAATATGCGCCAACTAGGGCCAAGAGTACGACTTAGCAACACACTCACCACATTCGCTTGCACAGCCCCTTTTCACAGGGGGACACAGTCACACATCCCACAGATAGCACTCAGAAGAACAACCATGCCCAAACCGGGACTCCCAGAACACGAGGAAGATGCACTACCTCTGTGCCAGAAAGCCAAGTTACATAATTCAGTTTCTACATTTGGATGCTTATGAAAGCACATACAGACAGACGATCAGCTCTCTGATGAAGTTGGTATTTACACATTTTAGATGTTAAATCCGTACTCTAAATTTATCCAATAAGCTCTCTTTATTTTGTGATTATCTTAGTGACAAAAAAATCGGGCAGAGAGACAATACATTATCATTACTATGCAAACATAATTTAATAATTATAATTGTATTTCTGTTGCAACAACATGCCATGCATTGAGTTGATTGAGGTGACCAAATTAGCAGAAAGTAATTATAGAAATGATTATTGATTAATATATTGTGACTGAATGTATCTCATTGAAAAAAAAGAAAAAGAATGGATAGTTTAAGTTACGATTGCATAATAATGATAGAGTATTTTTATTAAATTCTCTATTTTTGAAAAGTTGCTGTTATAATTTTTTTTTATATCGACACCTATCATGGACAAGCTTGCTGACGTAGTGAGTGATTTTAAGCCCAGGTTAAGTCTCTTGTTTTTTTTAGTAGCGCCAATAGGGGCCAAGGATATGTCTCAGCTTCTCACGCATCACATTCGCTTGCACAGCCCCTTTTTAAAGGGTTGAGACTTCACACATCTCACAGATAGAACAAATGAAGAGAAATCCTGCCCAAATTGGGTTTCGAACCCAGGACACCCAGATCACGGGGGAGAAGCGCTACCCATGTGACAGGCTGCCGGCTCTTGCAAAGTAATGGAACTAATTGGCGAAATAGGTCTAATTTCTGAAGTTGAGAACTTTGTATAAGATTTATCTGAAATAGCTGTAGAATATAAAGCTCCACTGACAGATAGACATTGCTTGTGCATCTAAAAATTATAGGCTTTCATTTGAAATAAAAATTGGTGAAATAGATGCATTAAGTATTTTATTTAATGCTCAATCTTATGTATCCGACAGACAATGGGATGTAGCGTTTTCAATATTCTTTTTGAAAATTATTGTGAGCAGGGGACTATTGATGACCTGTCTATGTACCATCGACTTGAGCAGGAATTACAAATTGGCAAAAAAAAAAAAAAGTGTGAAATTGTAACTTGTTCAACTTATATTAAAATAAAATGAAAAATTGTGTAAAAAAAATATTTTAATTCTAAAAAAATTTGATTTTAAAAAAATTAAAAATGTTTTAATTTTATGAAAATAAATATTTGATATTTTTTTCTATTAAATATTTTGAGTAATAAATTTATTATAAAAGATAAAATTTTTAAAATAGTAATCAAAACTATGAAACTCATGGAATATTTTAAAATGTAGAAATCCTAAATGTAAATGTAGATAATCAGGGAATGCAACTGCGGTATAGGAAATATGCAATATGATTGAAGACAATAGATAACATAAATATAAATATATATAAATAGCTATTAAAATATAAAGAGCATAGAGATGACAGCAAAGCAACTACCTTCTCCCTCCGAAGCTCCAATTAAACTGCATGAAAGCTGTCATAGCAATACTTGTGAGAACTATGGTCGAATCCTAATTTGTTATTATCGGCCATGGTACAAACGCTTCTGTTTGAAATACGTCGCATCAATGAAGTGGAGGTAGCTCAAACCCAAGCCATTACTTTATCATCCATTACATCGAAATTTCTCATCCCTATATTTGGTTGCCACCAAGGCGGCTCAAATGTAGTTAAAAAAGATATAAATATAATCATTTTAAAATTTAGAAACCTTCATTTAGAGAAAATGTTTCAAATATGCGTAACATGTCTGCATGGTATTCCAGCATATCAATTGAAACGAACGAGTAAAGATGCCGAACAAATTTTTTTCTAGGTTATTACTGGTAATCCATGACACATTGCAAAAGGGTACATATAAGCTCATGGCATCAGTATTTATTTAATATTTATTCTAGTATTTATTTAATTATTTAAAAGTCAGCGAATGAAATCATAAAAACAAAAGATTATCGTGTAGATTGAGAGTTGATAAAACAATCTCTCGAATATCACAAGACGTTTATTCGTAAAAATCTCAAGGAAATACAAGAAATTTCAGCAGTTACGAGACACAATTACGCAGTTCCAAATCAGCTAAAACAATAGGAAACGGCTTCCAAACATAGAGGTATTTTATATCTCAGACAGGTAACAGCTTCTGTGCTCTAGATTAACATTCAAGTCTTCACTACTCTCTCATCATCATGGTCAATCAGGCGGTGATATTCCTGACTTGGCGCGAAAATCTAGGACTTTCGCCAAGATTCTGGAAGGTTCTAGGCTATCTCGCTTAGAGGAACTTAGGTAGAGAGGAAATGTCTATTTTTCGCCAAATCCAGCCTAGTCACTGAGAATCTCGCCAAATCTGTGGAAATGCCGTTTTTACGTAAAATAAGTCTAAATTGCGCGATTTTCGCCCCAGTATCTGTGTATTTCAGATCTGTCTGAGAAATTTCAAGAAAAATACAAATATTTAGAGAAATATTTAGAGAGTTTGTAACCGAACATTTTATGACTGGGACCCCAGCTCGTCTTGCTTACTGTGGGAACACAATGCATATGCACGAATATATAAAGACAGAAGACAGTAGCTCAATGATAGATTTGATCCAAATTTTGATACGCATGCGCCGATGACAAAAACATAAATCTTAATTCGTGCATTTAAATTCAGAGTCTTATGTTTTTAAGCTGTCATATATACAGGCAGATAAGACAGGGAAAATTTACCGTCTTCTCCCCGATTTGCACAAGTGTGACCCATTGAGATCTCAAGGTCGAATTTCTTGACGATCACTGAGTTCTCTTTCTTGCCATGCACAATAAAACGAGAAAGGAACAAATATCATTATAATAAAATTTACATTTTTCTAGTTTTTTTTCTTCTTTACTCTGCACTTTAGGAGGCGGAAAGGGACTATCCAGGTGATTGCTTTCAAAACAGGTTGTCAGCAAAGGTTAGTTGTTCTACTTCTACTGCAGACACATTTCCATATCGCTGAAATTACTTCGTCAATGGGTTTCCAGTTGCTTCCATAACTGTCGAACAATTGTTTTTGAAATTCAGACACTCTGGCGTAACTAAACGGTCGCTTCAAATAGAAATCATACAGGAGTTCTAATGCTTCCATTTCTTTCTTCTTCTTTTTCTTCTTTCTTCTTTTTTCAAAATAAAACTACGAAAATAAGGTTTAAAATCTTGAAATTTCGTTGGAATTTCAGTCTTATAGTTTAAAAATTCCCTCCCTAGTTTTACTTTCTCGTATATGGAGTATATAAAGAATTACAGGAGTTGTCTCTTCAAAATTTTCTCGCATACTGTCGTTAAAAGGTATTATTTCCGAAACACTTCTCACTATCACAAAACCACTTCTGAAATTTCATGAATTTAAGTCATTGTCTTTTTGAGTTATCAATTTACGTGCTTATGAAATTACAGACAGACAGGTAGTTCTTATCTGATTGGATTTGCTCAAAATATTATCGGAGTTTACAATAAAGATGTGAAATGGGGTATGTAATTTAATCCATTTAGTTCACTTCTTTTAGAAGTTATCGTATTAACTTATACTTGAACTGCTGAATAAACAGATTTTCTCTGGATGTAATTTGATCAAAATATGATAAGATTCTAGACAGTTAGTATTAAGACTATATTCCAAATTTCATCCATCTAGCCCCTACCTTTTTTTTCTATCTTTCATACAACCCACCCCGTGGGAGGTACCTTTTAATGAGGATGAGATACTTCCGACATAGGGGTTTTATCTCGCCACTATGGAGGGTACACTAATAGGTGGGGGTTAAGCTCCTCTCATCGATGACGAGACGTATTCTGACAGGTAGGGTTGTACCGTGGCCTGTGATGTTCCTTAGGACTCAGCCTCAGTTTTCGCCAGTGTTGCTGTTGCGACGGTCCAGTCATTCAGTTTTTTAGTTTATTCCGTGTGCGGATCGGAGAGTCTGTTATGACTTTGATACAGATAGAAAGACATTAAATCAAGCATATATTTTTTATGTACTTAGGGAGGTCTGAAATATGCGTATCTATCCGAAATCGGCTGTTTTTTTTTTCCATGAATTTCGTGCAAGAGAAAGTAAAGCGTATTGCAAATGTCTAAAAATTCCAACATGAAATTTCGAATACATTTCTTCGTTTCAAATTTCTAGCATCAAATGAAATTTTTTCATACTTTTTTAAAATTATATTCATTTGTCTGTTAACACAATAATTCGAAAACAAAAGGAGCTAGACAAATGAAATGTGCTGTATCATGTTTTCCTCAAATTTGTTGATCTGCCTCAAGTTTTGGGTGACATCCATCCAGAAAAATAAATTTTGTCTGCTTTTCAGCCCATTCAGCAAGAGAGAATAAATTAAATATGCCCTGATGGTCATTAGCTATTTTCGAGTATGTGGTTGATTTGGATAATGCAAAAGCACAACAAGCTAGATAAATGAAATTTTCTGTATCACCCTGCCTCAAGTTTTGGATGAAACACATCGTGACATCTATAAATGCAGAGAGATTTCCCCATCCAGAGAAATTGCATAATTATCCCTTTTTTAAATATAAAATCTTTCCTGTTTTAAAGAATACCTGAGAAAGTATAAAGTATATTATCAGATACTCTCATAAACAATTTTTTTTGTGCATAATATACTGTTATCGTTGTTTCTAATGGCACTTGCCATGGACAAGCGCACAGAGGCATCAGTGATTTTAAGCTGAAATGAACGTTTTGAAGTAGCGTCAACTAGGGCCAAGAATATGACTTAGCTACACATTCATCACTATCCTTCGCACATCGCCTATTTACTGGGGGGAGTATTCACACATCTCACAGATAGGACACAGAAGAACAACCATACCTGAACCGGGTCTAGCACCCAGGATTCCCAGAACACGGAGAAGAGGCGTTACCCCTTTCCCATGACGCCGGCATAATTTACTAAAATAGTTTATCAAACTAGCAGGAGTGGCCTCCCCCAAACTTTCCTGCAAACGCTCTAAGAAATTTTTTATGCCAGTGAATGCTTTACTTCGAACGGCGTGCATTAGTTACCGAATATTAGCTTTTGGTATGAATTTAGCATTTTTACTGAATCTATTGCATCATCCTTGGCGAGTTTGTTTGGCTATTAAACTGTGGCATGCGGTTAATAGTATCCGA
>JAOUZG010042725.1:5504211-5552912 GCA_026289955.1 Argiope argentata
TATTTCACACAAAGCACACTTGTAGTCACAAAATTCCAAACCAAATTATATATATTTATTTTATTGAATCAATGTGTTTTGGAATTTTATGGAAGTACACCGACAGACAGACAGTCCGCAGTTGAATTTGTCTCAAAATCTGACATTGTCTACACTATAAATGTTACATTTATGTACCGAAATTCACTTATCTAGCTCTCTTTCTTCTGTAATCATTGTATTAATTTATATTGGAAGAATTAGGCAGACTCTTCCTCTGAACAGATTTTACTCGAAATTTGAAAGAAATCCTCAAATTTAGAGTAAAGGACGTATGCCAAATTTCATCTTTTTGCTCAAAGCGGTTTTGAGTTATATTTGTCCCAGACGGATGGACTTTTTACTTTTTTCAGTAATGGGTTTTTCTAACTGAAGGGCATCTAGAACGAAGAGATTCGTCAAAATCTCGATTTTATTTTGACGATTACTGTAATTTATCCTACGTATGCAAGAAAGTAAAAACAGTTTAAAGTTAAATTTAGATGACATTTTTTTTTTTATTTAAAAGTTGCCCAGGCTTGATTGAATGAACTGCACCGGTCATATCTACAAGAATAGCTCAGATAAACAATAATCATTACAATCTTAAACATTTAGAAGGGGAATAAGTTTAAAAAAGGAATTAAACCCGTAATAGACGGATATTAAAAATCTAAAATGTTTACTTAAAAGGAACAAAGATTTAAAATTGAGTTATTATTTTTTTATGAAAAAAAAAACACAGGTAAATAAGAAACAATACAGTGCGTAAATTCCCACACTATGGGTCATACATTTTGTGGTGGCGCGAATTTAAATGCAAATATAGTTGTGGGCCGAACCTGACTAAGACGAGGCAGTTGGCCTTGACCCCCCGCATAATTGAGGCCCCCAAATCGAATAGAAACTTAATTTTACATTTCCTTCTTTAATGAATGTTCTTCATTACTAAAGTAATGAAGCAGAGGGAGCCCCAAAATAAGTTTTTGTCCCCGGCCCTAACTAGTCTAAGTCGGTCCCTGTTTGGGAGCAACGTTTTGTTTATAAATGATTAAGAGAAATGGATAAGAAAATGGAAGTACCAAATTTACATTGGAGATTAATATTTCGTATCAATTGCACACAAATGTATGCGAGAAACATTTTGGAAAGACTACTCATGATAATTTTAATATCATTTTTTTCTATTTAAAATGATTTTTGTTATAAGTTTTTCGATTCCTACTGTTACTTCACACTCACCCTATGTATAACTTTTTTTTCCGATTCCTATTGTTAGTTCACACTCAACCTATGTATAACTTGTTCAAATATTCAATCGTCAACAAAGTACTTTTGATTCATCCAATTAAACTGAAATACATTTATTTAAACTTTTAATGGATGACAGTTGATGTTAGTACAGTTTTACCAAATATTTATTCTTTAAATATAAAAAATTAAGGAAGTTAATAATATTTTATATATGAATAGTTCTGTTTCTAACCAACAGATGGCGCTACTAAATTCTATTTAATTTTTTTTTCAATTCCTACTGTTAGTTCACATTTTCCATTCATTTCATTATATATACCTTGTTCAAATTTTCAATCGTTATTTAAATACTATTTATGCATCCACTCAATTTCAAATACCTTTTTTTTAACGTGTAACGGATAACATTTATGTTGATACTGTTTTATCCGATTAATTCATTAATTGAATTAAATTAATTTTTAATACGTTAAATAGAGTTTTAGCTTTTTTTAATGAAAGTTGAAGTCAACATGCAGTAGCCCAATCGGCATTTTTCCCATGCAGGTGAAGAATGCGAGTTCAATTCTTGCGAAAATCAGTAATTTTTTGTTTGTTGACTTAAGTAGGAATTGACTTTTATTATTTTGAAAATATATACACTTACGAAAAACTCTACAATTTTTTTACTATTCGTTTTGTTAATTAGTTTAATTATAGAATCTTTTTTCTCCATTACCAAGCATTAAAAGAAATACTTGGATTGCCCGAGTAAAGCAGATTTTCCCTTGCCATTAAAATGTAATTTAAACTTAAAAACGCATTGGTTTAAAAAAACACCTGATAAATTGACTAGACGACTTGCGTCGATTGTTTGGTTTAAGTAGTCAAAACAGACAGCTGCTTTTGTTTGTTTGGTATAAACGAATGGCACGACGTCATTAAGAAAACAATCCCTGCAAATCTCGCTTGGTCCTTTTGTAACGTAATCCATAGCATTCAGCTGATAAGGATTTCATTTTACAAAATAAAATCCGATTAACCGCAATCGTCATTGTTAGTATACTCCATTGAAGATGACAATTCACTCTTTGATAAAAATGTATCAGACACACTTTGGAAGACCTGATAAATCAGATGAATGACACACATTTTTGGCGCCGAAATTTTATTTGTTCCTTTTCGGAAACAAGTGTTTTTTTTTTTTTTCACTTGCTACATTAATAATATTATAATGTTTCCAGCTTGAATCATGCCCTAATCTGTTGCACGTTTTGTACCCAATCTTCTCGACGTCATTGTTATCATACGATACAGCTGCGGAATTTAACATTCAGAAGAGGTCTGCTATTGATTATCTGGTGTAATTCGTTCATAATTTATAAAGTAATTTTACTCTAGTAACTTAAAAATTATTGCTCCTACATTTAATGCAAATAAGCATACTCGAGTGAGATCAATCAAAATTGTCTGAAATTACCCCGTATATATATATATATATATATATATATATATATATATATATTGGCGGATTGTTGGTCACCAATATTTTTTTTCGTTCGCTTCATCTTATCTCTTTCACGTCGGTAATGACGTAAGGTATATGGAGAAAAGATTGCCGGTTCAGGTGTTATCCTCATTAGCTGATGAAGGTTCAAAATTACGTATTACATCCCAAAGTAGCCCGCATGTTGCCTGAAGACAGATAATGAAAGTAAAGTAAATGGGTAGCATAAGAAGAAGAAAAAACTTCATTTAAAGTTTTTAGTTACGCTGCATTTAGTTAGATGTATTTACATACTGTTTTAACAATATTAGGACTAGTTCGGGACAAACCTCATATTTTTGAGCATTAATCATACGAAGAGAACGATATCTGAGTTAATTGTCTACATTAGCATAGTTCTTAAATGATTAAATTTTTAGAAAATAAAAAAATTTTTAGAATAAAAAAATTTACTAATAAATTAATATTTTTGCTGTGTGTGTGCATATTGCAGTAATAAAATCGTTGATAAAAATATAAGTAATTGCTTTTTATAATGGAATTGTAATCATTCATTAACTGATCATGTTATCCTCCACTTGACAATATGAGTAAAATATTAATTTTTCATTTCGTATTTGTTTGAATTTTTTTTATTTCTTTATAATTTTTCTGAATAATTAAATTTTTATGTATGTAAATAAGAAAATTATTAACTTGAAATTATGGTTAACTTTCATGAATTTCATTACTATCATGTGAGGACATGATGCTGTTTTCGTTAAGTGGTTTTGAATAATTGATGACGACGAATAATTGAAGCTCAAAATCGCGTAGACAATGAACAAAACATAAATGGTAATATTCATCAACATCTTTTAATCGCGTATATTTTTTACCTGCTTTTACAAGTATTGAATTATTATTATATATTCTTCTTTGAAACAGATGCCTTTTTAAAAGGTTGACCGGCTTTTACCTGTATTACTTTTAATGACTTAAATTAATCAGACAAATAATGACATAAAAATAATAATGTTCTCAAATGGTAAGTTGAAACTTGCGATCGTAAGTTTCATTTTTCCTTTTTTGTTATTTATCATTTATCTTTATTATTATCATGTCAGAACATGATATTGCTTTGGGAATGAGGTTTTCTGGTGTCAACAAAAATCCATAGGTGAAAAATAAAAATTTTATTATCTGTACGAGTATCTCAAAAAATCAGTTTTTAATAACGCGTTGCCATAACATTTACAAAAGCTCTGATTTAAAAAAAATAAGCTACTTACTACCGCAAATAAAACGTAGAAAAATGTCGTTTTGAGCCCGTAATTATATGAGATGAAATAAATAAGAAATGTGATATTTTTTATGCAATAAAGGCAAGGCAAAGTTTTTTTGGATGGTTTGCAGTACTAAAGTGACTCATTCGATGAAACGATTAAAATGAATAAAAATATAATTTAACTCGCACGAGCACGTGGTGGTTGGCTGATCAAGAAATGATGTTCTGACATGATACATTGAAATATGCATCGAAGATTTCATTTTAATCTTTTTTTAATTACTTTTTGTACAACATTCAGTTCTTAAACCTTAAAAGCACTTTAAAAAATTCTTAAATTAAAAATATTATCAAAAATAAATCATTAATATGACTATTTAGTTAAAAAGGCATTGAAACTAAATTTGGCCCATTATTAAAAGAAGGGCCTTATAATGCATACTGTAGAAGGTTAGAATATTTCTCACCCTTTTTTGAAGAAATGAATTCTTTCTGGCGCATGCGCAAAAGCGTAAAGATTTTCGAATCCGATAATGAATAGTAGATGATAAAAATTCTGAATAAGTTTGTCTATAGCAAATATGTGAATCATTCCGTAGATAAAAGTATTGGAATATCCCATCTCTCTCATGCACTTTTGATTTGGTTCAATCAAAAAATGCTCGTCCAAAACTGAATATTAAAAAACATATGCAATAAATGATCATCAGTATTAATCGTTCTTGACGTAATAATGTTAATAATTGATTCCTCGACAAAAATTTCCATACGAATAACATTTTGACAATTATTATCCCCAATTTTTATTTTGCTATAGAATGGCATATAGCAATTGGAAATTTAATATTCAGTCAACTAAATTTAATTAAATTAAAATTTAAAATAAAGAAACGGAAGTGGGGTTTGAGAGAATGAGAGTCCACTTTAGATGGGGGGGGGTGAAGAAAAAGGAGGAATCTGTTTTCTACTATCCATGCCAAGGTGGGTATGAATGCACCCCTATTGTCTTTAAATTCAAATCGAGAAAAAGTTGCTTTTGATCTCCTGATCAATCAATCAGTTGCGTGCTTCGTCGACTTTCAGGAGCTGCTCAGCAACAGATACAACTTGCCTTTTCGAACTTATTGTTCATTTTCTGGAGTCTTTTTCGAAATTTTATAGTCTCCCCCGCTTTTCTTTGACCATTGAACTCTCAATAAGAAAACATACTCAAATTAGATTTTTAAAAATTGTAATTTGTTCTCTCAAATTTCAGGTTATCATGTGAGAACATTATTATCCTTAAGGCATTGTTTCTCTTAATTAATTTAAGTCATTAACCAAAGTTTAACAGGTTTGAAACAATCATGTGACTATCAGAATACGTATGCGTCGGTATATCGAGAATCGGATAAATGACAAACATACGTGCCAAGTTGTAACTTTTTGTTGGTGATAAGTCGAAAAATGTGACAGCTATCGTTACTATTTTCTAATAACCCTAAAAACAGAAAATTAATACCCAATAGCGATAAATCACCAATTTTCTGCCAGTTCATTTTGTGGCTTCAAAAACTTCAAACCAATACAGCATCCTGTTCACATATGATAAAAACATTTTAGCAGCACAATATATATATATATAACACCTTTACCATTGACTTCCACTTTTGAATTACAAATTAGTTTGTTTATTTTTAAAATGAATGCTTAAATGAATGTTTTGGCAATAAATTACCAAATTTGATAACCGTATGCATTATTTTATAATAACTGTACAAGGGAAATATTGATGACTTAAAAACGATAAATCGCCAATTTGTTGCCTACGCATTTTGAGGCTTCCGAAACCTATAACCAAAACAACATCATGTACTCACATAATAATAATAATAATAATAACGGGACGCAATTTTAAAAGTTATTTTAGGGGGCACTGCAGCTCTGTAATCTTAATGGATAAGCCATCACTGATTGTAAGATGTTACAAAATTTCAATAAAAATTTAGTTTTGTAAAAATTTTTGTAGATTTTATAACATTAGTAGAAACGTTTTGGTTTCTTCGCATTTCTCGATGAATATGTAATAAGTATCTAAAGATGTGTAGTTAGACGTAATTAATCACGATTCAATTTCTTTTTCGGGTTTGAAAGTAAAATTCAATGAAGCTGCTGTGACTCACTTTTAAAAACATCGTGTCATATAGAACCTGGTCAGTCAGGTATCAAAACATTCAGAAATTCATGATTCGAATCGATTTTCATATCAGGACATATGATTCAAAGCGAACAATTATTTTTATTCTTAAAAGAAACCAGTCTCCTTTACAGCTATTCATCTTCGATCATTTGGGAAATAGTCATTGCAAACAGGTTAGTCATCCCCCCCATCCTTAGATAAGAAACCCGATTGTATTGAAAAGTCGCCATTGTCTTTAATAACATATCTATATACAAAGATGCGCACGTCTTAAGAGATATACTCGTCTAGACCAGCTGTTATCCAGTTATCAGTGATTCATATCGGATTATCACAGGACAACTACGAAAGTTGTAGAAATGTTCATTGACAATGCTTGAGAAGAAAATAAATATTCTTATTACTTGAGATGTAGATATATAGTAATATTATACTTAGAGATACAGAACTTTATGTCCTAAAAGATTCCATTGTGAAAAAAATTCTTCTCTCTATATATAGTTCTCCCTTAGGGGACATACAATTCTGGGTCTTAAATTATAACATTACGATATATTTACATCTATCTACACACACCCACACACACACGCATGTGTGTTTGACCATACCTACGGTGACTTGTTGGTATGGTTTCAACTTCCTGGTACTAGGTTAGAGAATTGATAGTCTCGAAGTCATATAAGCGGGTCTAGAGCATGTAGGATTCGCCTGAACCAATTGTTCTTCAGTTGGTGTGGTGCGGAAGTTTGAAGAGGGAGTGCTACCTCAATTATCATCCTAGTCATCTGACCACTGTTCAGGTATCCGATCCAAAATAGCCCTATTTTTGCTTTAAAACGGGACGCTAATGCAATTAAATTAAATTATAATGATGCGTATAATTAGAACAATGACTCTAATGATATGATTTTGGGAAAATTTCAAGCATATACATATTTGTTCGAATTATCATTAAAAGTCATAACCATGGTCATTTTTGGTTAGATTTCACCCCGTGATACAAGATAGTTGTAGATGAGACGAGTTTGTCGAAGAGATATCCAATTCTATGAGGGTGAAAATAGTAACATTGAAATATTCTTTTCCGCATAGCTTCTTTATTATTTAAAATAGAAAGATAGTTCAAATCTTCTAATTATCACCTCTTTATAATCATCAATTTCATATGAAAATTTTTAAATAATTGAAACTAGGAGAATTATAAATAAAAAATTCTATAATTAAGCTTGATAGTTGCAAATTTTTTTAAAAAAAATTAATTATTTTATCCAAAATAAGTAAATACTTGAACTAATTTATTTTATTTAAAGAATTAAGCTTGAATTTAACTTTTTCAATTACAGCTATTAGTGTGCACTCTCCCTACATATATATATATATATATATATATATATATATATATATATATATATATAATTATTTATACTAATTGTAATTATTTGATAAAAAATAACTAAAATAAAAAAATTCTTTGTTGACCTAAGTAGGAATTGACTTCAACATTTTTTTATATATATTATATCTTGCAAATTAGCAAAAGAGAAATAAACTAATGGAAGAAGTCGACAAAACTTCCTTGCAAATCCTAGTATAAATGTTAATCACTTCCTCACTCTCACATAAATTTGTGAACCGAGGGTAGGACTCGAAGGCTTTGCATGAACAGGGGTGATTATCGATTACGAATTATTGATTCTTGATGTGAATTTAGTATCAATTACGAATTATTGATTCTTGGTGCGAATTTAGTATTTTTTTTTTTCAATCTATCGTATGATCCCTGGAGATTTTCTTTTAGCTGATTAATCCTTGGTATGGAGTTAATAATACTAGAAAAACGAATTTGTATTTTATATTCGATTTTTGTAACTAATTGAAACCAAAATTTATGACAGAAATACAATTATAATCTCGAAACTATTAATCAAATTTTGTATATTTAAGTCGTATCATATATCTTATCATATATTATAGTGCTACATGCTATTGAAATACACACAAAAAAATGATCAACTCCTTGACAGATTGTATTTCAAATTTAACAAGTAGCTATTCTTTAAATGTTAAATATGTCAGCAAAATTTTATCCATCTAGCTGACTTTTTTTTTGTTGTTATTATATAAACTTATATTTGGCCAGTCGGAAAAATAGTTTTTCTCTTAATGGACCTATAATTTGATAAAAATCCGCAAAACTTGTTCTATATTTAAGTACAGACAGACAAAAGGTCAATCCCTTATCGAATCGGATTCCTCTTTAAATATATATTTGCAATTGAGATACTAAATTTGTGTACCGAATTTCATCTTTCTAGCTCTTATCGTTTTGAAGTTATCGTGTTAAATTATATTCCATCAGACGGGCAATCTACTTTATCTGTCCAAATATTTGGCGGAAACCTACAAATCTGGAGTTGAAATCATACGCAGAATTTCACATGTGTAGCTCAATGCTCTTTTCATTTATCATATTCACAGACAGATAGACAGACAATAATACCAAAAGCATATTTTGGGGATTCAAGGAAGTCAGAACGAAAACATTTATCGAAATCACGATTATTTTTTTTTTTTTTTGACAATTGACAATTACAAATTTTTATGTTTTGTACACAAAAAAGTTGTTTAAAAAAGATGTATTTAAAATAAGCCTAACTGAATATTACTAATTAGTATTATTAATAATAATAAATCATTATTATTATTTTACTTTCAGCGAAAAGATTATAATGTCCATTTTGTTGTCTGCATGCTTATTGAAAAGTCTTAATTCACAGAAATCATTGCGATTATTTGAATATATCCCGATTCATAGAGAATTTCAAAATAAATTTTATTCTTTTTTGTGCTGAGAAGAAGATCTGTGTCTCTGATGTTGTAACTGGAATCGTGAAAATGAATAAAACTTTTATTTTGTTTTATTTCCAATCCATAGTTGTGTAATTGTACAAGGAAATGTGCTTACCAATTTGTTTTTGAAATTTTTGATTTTTGTAACTGTCCTAGTTTTATTCAAAATCGAACGTTTCGACGTTCGAATCAAGATTCTGAATAAGATATTACAAATTAATTTTGAGGTCGCAAACATTTTGAAAGCATCATTTTTTTTTTCAGATTTTTCTTTGGTTGAAGTAAAATTTAACAAAGAGAAAAGTTTAAAATCCATTTTCTATTATTTCGGAATTGCGCTTTTCTAATTTCTTTTTGTAATTGAAAAGAACAATTGAAACAAATTGCGCAAATCGAATTTGGGAGGAAGTGCAAAATTTGAAAAAGTTTTTCTTTTTTCTTCTTTACGAAACAATACGTACTCCACGGACTGTTAAATGTGGACAGTATCGTGTGAGTATAGGGGGGGGGGCAAAAAGAACTGTTTGTCTTTTGTTCCTGATCATGGCCTTAAATTGAGTCATTGATAAGCACATTTTTCCTGTTTATTTATTCTTTTTTTTTTATTTATTAATATTTTTCACCTTGCTTTAAAATTTTTATTCTCTTGTTATCAAAATGTAAACTGTTTCTTTTCGATAAATTTTATTATTTACTATTTGTGTTTCAATAATACTGTTACTGTGAAATATTAAGTAGGCTGTAAAGGCGGGAGGCACTAATCTTTGCCAACCTCCGTGCAAGGATTGTATTAAATTTGACCACCAGATGGCACGGTATTGTAACGTTTTGGCCGGGGCTACTGGTGAGTTGGGCCGAAGACAAGCCAGGTCTTGGAGAAATAAAAATCTATTTATTTTCAGCTATAATACATATATATTTTTCGCACAACTACACCTTCTTGATTAAATAGGCTACAGGATTCCACTAGGGAAAAGTGCTGTGCCTCAAATAGTCAGGTAGTCTCTCTCGTAGATGAAGACGGAGGGTGGAGTTCTTGAAACTCCCACAAGATCTGGCCCGAGGTTCGGGATTCTCTGCTTGTTGGATAACCTGCTGGGGTTTGTAGAGCGTAAAGTGATGAACTGGCTGGAAGAGCAACTCAGGAGGCAGCTGTTCAACTGGTTGGAGGTATTCCCAAAGCTCGGATGAGCTTTCACACTTCAGACGAGACGCTGAAAGGTTCCGATGAACTCCACGTGGGCTCGGCTACAGGGTGAGGCGGCCTACGTACATTCCAAAATTCTCTCCTGAGAATTTTCCACAGAATTCCAAGTTGAATTCTCGCTCCAAATCACCAGCTGATGCTACTCGTCAGTCTCCTTGTCAGTCTCTTTCCAGATCGCCTTTTCACACCGTTTTTATCTCGGTCTCAGAAACCGGCCCTTGGTGGCAAATGACCAATCAGCATCATTCCCGAAGTTTTTGATCACCTGGCCCAAGTATCTCTCCAATCACAAGAGAGGGGTAAATGGCGTCTAACCAGGAGACATCTTGGTCCCGTCTAGTCTGCAGTTTTCCCCTTTCACAAATTCCTGGTTATCTATCGTTGTTTCCCGTGAGAAAGCAATTGGATATCTTCTCACCTGTTATCTATATGAAACCGCCGCATCCGTTATCGATGGTTGTTCCCGTGGGAAGCAATTTGATTCTACTTGTTATCTATGCGGAAACGTCACAGTATCCTAGTGAAACTGTGGGAAAGATTAGTTACGAAGAGAGTCAGTGGGCGAGGGAGGAGAGTATGTTTGAGTCGCCAGGATGATGTGTTGACTGTTCAGTTATGAGCTCTATTTTTTACTATTAATTGTTGTGTAGTGTATTTGTTTTGTGCGGTGTTGTGCTGTCCTGTGTTGTGACATCCTGGAGAGAAATTAAAAGATGTCCAAAACTTGTTATTCATCCTTTCGGCTTCGATATGATGCTCTTCTTCTTTGGCCATTTAGATCTTTTCCACTTTTTCTTTTTTCTCTATTCTTTGATGCGGCTTTTTTAAAAATTCTCTTTAAGCTATTTTCAGCTTCTTTTGCACCTAGTGCACATGCGTATAAAAGATAATTTTGAATGGCTAGTCCTCTGGCATCTATTTCAGTTCTATTTTTTCAATTCCTACCATTAGTTCACACTCTCCGTATATAAGTACATATAAATATCTTGTTCGATTTTTCAATCATTTATCAAAGACTTTTTATTCATCCACTCAAGTTCAAATACATTTTTTAAAACTTGTACTGGATGACATTCGATGTTAAGACAGCTTTTTCAAATATTAACTCATTAATTAAATTAAATTAATTTTTAATACTTTAAATAGAATTGTAGCAGTTTGCAATGAAAATTGAAATGAACGGGCAATAGTTCAATTGGTAAAATACGGTTATTTCAGAATTTTTCACGCGAAGGTGAAGAATGCGAATTCAACTCTAGCCAAAATCAATAATTTTTTGATAAATTGTTTATATTAATTGCAATTATTTAATAAAAAGTAACTAAAAATAAAGAAAAATATTCTTTGTTGCCCTAAGTAGGCATTGACTTGATTTTTTTTTAAATATTACTTGTTATTTTAATTATGAGGTTTTTACTGGTGTAACGTTACTTATGGCTCACACTTAATCATCAGAATACATCAGAATGCTCCTCGGACCGTGACCTTTGATAGTCACACTCGGACAGGGAAAAATTTAGAAAGTCGTTATTTTTCCTCGCGTTTCTCTTGAAGACTGAAAAAACAACCTAAAGAAAAATTTCTATAGACTATTTGCAAAAGTAAATATTAAAAGGATAGAATTAAATAAATCAGTGTTGAAATTTAGACATAGAAAAATGTTATGTCTTGTAATTCCTATTCCTCAACCGCCTTTATTGTTTGATTTTTCAAAAGTAGTCGGTAATTTAGACACAATTATATAAAAAAGAATAAGTACAATTTCATTTATTTTCAAGTTCATTATTCAAAACTGGATATCACATCCATCGAGAGAAGACGACTGTAAAGTTAGCATCAGATGATATTAGAAGAGTCTATTTTGATAAATTTATACCGTATTAGCCGCCTTTGACGACCAGCTTGTTAGCCGAAATAGTTGATTTTTTTTAGATTATTAAACGATTGATATGGAATGCATTTTTAAAAATTTCAATCAGTTTGATACCACTTAAAAATAAGACTGTAATTAAATCGTTCATTAAAAAATGTGAGTACAAATTAAAAGTGTATATATTATGAAATATGAGGATAAAAAAGGTAATTTTTTAATCTCAATTTTGACATTAGCTAAAGCACGCAATTGAGTATTTTGATGGATAACTTTGAATTTCATGAGATTAAAAAGAGCAACTGAATTGAACCTTTAAAAAGCTTTTTTCAAACCAAAATATACCTAACATCAAAAGTATCGTAACATTGTAAACAAAACGTGAAAAATTTAATAAAAGTAAAGAAAACAAATAATATAAAAAATTTAATTACACTTAATTATTAATTAAATAAAAAAATTAATTAATTATTAAATTTAAAAAATTTAATTATTAAAGTAAAAAATAACTTAATTAAAACAACATTATTAAATTAACATTACAAATAATATAATTAAAATTAAAAAATTAAATTATTAAATTAAAATTACTAGCAATATAATTAAAATTAAAAAATTAAATCATTAAATCAAAATTACAAGTAATATAATTAAAATTAAATTAAATTCAAGACAATTCCTACTTAGATCAACAAAGAAAAATTTCATTTTAGTTGCTTTTATGAAAAAACAGCAATTAATGTAAGTAATTTATCAAAAAGTTATCGACCTTCGCAGGAATTGAACTCGCATTCTTCGCCGTCACTTGAAAAAAAACTGAATTCCTCGCATTCAGCTACTGCCGGTTGATTTCAATTTTTATTATAAACCACTAAAACTCTATTTAAGGTATTAAAATGCGTTTAATTTAATTAATGAATTGATATTTGGAAAAACTTTATTAACGTCAATTGTTATCCACTATAAGTTTTAAAAAATTTACACGAACTTGATTGGATGAATAAAAACTATTTTATTAACGATTGAAAATTTGAGCACGATATATATATATATATATAGGGAGAATGTGAACTAACAGTAGGAATTGGAAAGCCACAAAACGTCTGTATTATAAAAAAATCAAGAAAAACAAATTCTTATAAAATTTACGACACTGTATAAGGATAGATATCACGGTTCGAAAGCGTTAGCCACTATTCTTGCTGGTCGGCTGTCTAAACAAGAAGACGCCGGAAACCATGCTTCTTTCCTATTGGCTGAGAATGCGAAACGAGAAGATTTGAGTTAACATAGCTTAATATAATTTTAAAATTAATTTTTAGATGTATAAATGCCATATAAACATATTTTTCAATCAATTTTCAGTTATTTCTTATTTTTTATCAAGAGGTTATAATTTATTATGCTAATGGAATGCATTAACTGAAACTCAGTCGATACTCAGCCAAACCTATAAGTATTGCCACCAAATTTTTTTCCCCAGCAGTATTCCACCAACTTTACCTCATGTGCTACAATTCTAGACCTGCTTTAGCTTTTAACAATTTATTCTACTTAGTTTCACATTTTAAAAATTACTATTTTAGATTTCTAGTTTTTTGTATTTTTAACAGGTAGGTAAAATTTACTTAAATATTTTCCAACATTTATATTTAATAAATACATAATTTCATTTAGCAAATAATTTAGTTTCGGTTAATTAGCTTTTTAATTAGTTTTTTAGTTAATTAGTAAATAATTTAGTTTGGAAGACATTTTTTTGTCGTCTTAACATATAAAATTAAATTTTTAAAATACTTAATTTTGTATAATTAAATTTTAATTAGTTATTTTTGATTAAATGATGAATGGAAAAAACATTTTCAAATGAAAATTTACAACCAAGTGCTCATTTTGAAACAAAAACAATTTTCTCAAAAAATTATGAGATAAATTGTTGAGCTGAATTTTCTGCAAATTAATTTTTGGGAAAAAATAATTTTTCTGAAAATTAACTTGCTTAGGAGAGTTAAACGCAGTTCACAATAGTGCCCTCGAAACTTGGCAAACACTAATTGGTTCTCAAACATTTTTAATAATGTTTTTTTTTTTTTTCGAAAAATATTTTGCAAGAAAATTTAAAGCAATAATATAATTAATTACACAAGATTATATAATGCAATTCTTCATTCGTTTCACATCTTGAAATTTACAAACATAATTTTTATACATTTTTAGTAAATATTATATAAAAATGATGTTCGGCAAAAAAATTTTAGCATTCAATTTCATTTAAGACATGTTATCATAATAGAGTAGGAAAACAATGGTGCTTTAATGCCGAATTAATTTTTTTAAATTAAATTTTTAAAAAACTTTCTGAATAAGTATAATAAAAAGTAAATTAGCTAATTTAATAAGAATTAACATATTTAAAAATATATCCAAGTTCAAGGAGGGTAATTTTTTTTCATTTACATTATATCAATTTTTTACTTTGCTGAATTGATATACAAGTAGAAAAAAATTTTAAATACGATTTTGCGATGATAAAAAAATATTTATTTATTTTTCTATTTTATGTTTATTTTTGACTCGAAAGTGCCAAATTATTAAGATTAATTATATTAATGTAAGAAAAAAAGCATTTAAATTGAATAATATAAAAAAAAAACAAAAATAGATTGTACACTAACACAATGTAAAATTTAAAATTTTTTCGTATGAAAACTGAATTTTCTAATGCAAGCATTTGTGTTAATAAAAATAAAAAATAAAATACTATTGCTTTTGCTATAGAAAACTTATACATATAAAATGGACACCATAAAATATGTATCGCATTACTAACAAGCTATTTCAGCTATGCTCAATATATACTCAGCAAATATTGCACTCGGATTTCAATAATTAGCTATATTATTCATTGCTTTCTTTTTGTCTAAGAAAATAAAAATACTATTTTTCATGCAAGAAAATCCTAGCACAGTATGATCAGCATATCGGCTTTTGCGGGGGGGGGGGGGGGGGGGAATTAGAATTTTTTATTGAGTTAAACATGGTTTTTTCACGGTAGAAAGTTTATTATTAAAAGTGTAATTTTATTTCTCAGTGTAATTTTATTTTCTTAAACTAGTTATTTTATTGAATATTTTTATGTTATTTTATTGAACATTTTTATGTTTTTGCATTGAATATTTTTATGTTATTTTATTGAACATTTTTATGTTTTTGCATTGACTATTTTTATTTTATATTATTGAATATTTTTGTGTTATTCTGTTGAATATATTTTTGTTATGGATGATTGTTCATTTATCTATAAAAATAGAAAAAAATTACCTTGAAATCCAAAATAATAATAATAATAATAATAACATACAGATATGCCATAATTTGTATTTTTGGCCATTCATCGATTAAGATTTCTAATTTATAATTATTCAAATTCGTGATGCTTTTTCCCCCTTTGTTTTAGATTTTTAAAGAATAAATTTATTATTCAAACACATATCCTCATTAAAAAGCTTAAAGATAAAAATATTTCATTTATTATAATACTAAGCTGTTTTTTTTTTAAATTACTTCAATTCATTTTTCCTAACCAATAAAATTATATGTTCCCAATTCCTCAAGAAAAAGAAATTTCAATAAAAAAAGTTTTTAATTAAATAATGACACTTATTCTTCTGTGGTTTAAATTGAACTTCTGGAATTTTTGTTTAACAATTTTGTTTTTTCTAATTTTTTTGTTTTATTTCACGCACACCACTCCTTTTTTTCTTCTTTCCGGAATCTTCTCGAATTTGAATAATTTTGTTATCCTTTTTTTTTTCACTTTCCAGTATTTTTGTGACTATTGAATTCAGTATTTATGATCTGATTCTGTGCAATGTTTTTGATCTGTTTGTAATAAAGAGATTTTTTTTTCAAAAAAAATGATATTGTTGCATTTTCTTCAATTTGTTTATTTTGTAATAAATGATTGTAGAAAACACAGATTTTCCAATTCTTTTACACACAAATTTCTTTTTAAAAATAATCTTCTTTTCTAGAGAGATAAACGGATATTTTATATTAATCATCTGTAAATCAGATAACATTTAACTTATTAACCATTTTAACAACCTATCAAGAATTGAATAGTGGCATTGTGAGAATTAAAAAGAGGAGGTAGATGTAGATGAATGCCCTTCATGGCTCCTTGTGGGCAATATATATTTTTGTTCCTTTATTTTAAAATATAAGTTGTGATTAAAATTAAAAACGAATATTAAAACATAGATGCTATTTATACTAGATATGCCCCTGGATTTGAAATAATATAAGATTTGCATTTCACTTAAAAGATAATGTGTTTTTCTTTTAAGGCGACCAGGGACATTTAAAATGACTTTTTGCAATTTTCATCTAAGCAATTTCAAATTTTACAGACATTAATAGTAACAGAATGAGAGACAACACACAAAATTTTAAAGCATTATATCAATTTATTTATGAGTTGGGGAGGGGTAGTATAATATAATATTAGCGATAAATAACTTTAATGAAAAATTTTCTACGTGCTCCGAATTTGTTCGAAAGAATACAAGTTTTTATTATTACTTGATCTAACCCTTTTGGACCAAAAGTTGGGATTGATCTATAAATTTAAGTACGAAATATCAAAATTAACCAACAAAATAACTTGAAACAGCTGATTTTTAAAAAACGTTTAAGTAATTTTGAGTTAGTACATCGGTTAATTTTGATATTTAGTACTTAAATTTATAGATCAATCCCACCTTTTGTTCCAAAAGGGTTAGAGTAAGTAATAATAAAAACTTGTATTTTTTCGAACAAATTTGGAGCACGTGGAAAATTTTTCATTAAAGTTATTTATCACTTATACAATATTATATTAACCCCCATAACTCATAAATAAATTAATGTAATGCTTTAAAATTTTGTGTGTCATTTCCTATTGTATTTCTCTTAATGTCTGTAAAATTTCAAATTGTTAAGGTGACAATTGCAAAAAATCCTTAAATCTTAAAAATCCTTAATCTTAAAAAATCCTTAAATCTTAAACAATTTATTACTATTATAAAAAATATTGAAAAGAGACCGAACTGCTCGGCAAAATTTCAATTCCTACTATTAGTCCACACTCTCATTTTATGTATCTTGTTCGAGTTTTTAATCGTTAATAAAATACTTTTTATTTATCCGATCAAATTCAAATAATTTTTTTTAACTTGTTGGGGATGACACTCGATATTAATACAGTTTTTTTTTCAAATATTAATTCATTAGTTGAATTTAATTAATTTTTAATACTTTAAGTAGAGATTTAGCATTTTGTAATAAAAATTGAAATCAGCAGGAAGTAGCTCAATCGGCGAAATGCGAGGATTTTAGTATTTTTCTCATGAAGATGAAGAACGCGAGTTCAATTCTTGCGAAAATCGATAATTTTTAAAAAATTTTTGCTTTTAAGTATACGCTTTATCCAAATAATTTTCGAGAGTGAGTTAGCTGTTATGGCTTAGTGTTTAGAATGAAGGATTTTGCCCAAAAAGTAAAACTGAAGACATTTTTTAGCTTTAGATTTAATTTCGATTTCTCTCCTTAAAATCGTTTTCATCGATTGTTGGTCACTTCTACCTAACCTTAAGATTGAGCTGCATGTCGAGAAGGAGAATGGAACATTCGCGAAGAAATTCGCTTTCTATTTCACCACTTAATATTGTGATTCTGTCATATGCATATACATATGTATATTAATTGTAACTATTTAATAAAAAGTAACTAGAATAAAAGTTTTCCTTATTGACCTAAGTAGGAATCGACTTCAAAATTTTATTATATTGGTTGTTTTATTTTATTTTTAGTAAATATTAGAAAAACCAAAGTCTAAGAGTACACCTAGTAGAAAAAGATAATAATTGTATTTATAAAATCTTCATTGTGGTGAAATTTATCTGATGTCCGAATTTACGTTCATTAAAAACTCGTTTGGGAAATAGAAAAATCTGATTCAATAATTTTCAATTTGGCTGTCAAAATTTTTTACCTATTCCTTATTAATACATTATCACAAGCTGATCTTTTTTGACCTTACTCTTTTTCTTTTGTTGAAAAATTCTAAGGATTTATAGAATTTTATACTTTTCATTTTCCTTACTATAATGGGGGGGGGGTGCTAGAAGGTTAAAATAGCAGAAATTAGTAAAACAATATGTCTTGTTTTTTATAACAGGACAAGTGGTCAAATTGGTTCTTGCTTATGGTATGATTTCAGATTCTAATGTTATTACTATGACAATCTGCAACCGTAGGCAACAAAGTGTTCCTGCTGATAGTGAAAATGATAACACAGGTTGTTCGACAGATATTGATGAAATTTTGGAAAGTGATCATGATACAAAATCGGGAAAAAAATGCCAATTCTGAATATTTTTAAAAATTGGATTGAAAATCTTTTCTTGCTAATGAAGATAGTTAAGTTTCCTGTTAATGAAGACTAAAAAGCATTCTCTTAAATTATGAATAAATTGGATTGAAATTCATGTTAAAACTTTTATTTTACAAATGTTTTTTTAATATGTATATAAAAATGAAAGATAAAAGTTATGAATTTTCAAACAAAACTTTTCCAACAAAAAAAAAAAAAAAAGTCTAATCTAAATTGTATGTAAAACACATATTTTCTTATTCTTTTGATATTTTTAGGTACAAATAATCTACTTACTTTGAAAATAATAAATCTTAAATTAATGGAATAGCGAAAAAGAAAATGAGTTCGAAAAATATGGAAAAAAAGAAACTTTTAAATAGAAAATAGGAAAAAAAAAAGTTTTTTTATTTATTAAAAATGACGTTTGTGTTTTAAAAAGATTATGTTTGCATTTAAAAAATGGTCATATATTCTTGCTATATTTTATTTTTATACAAATAGCCAATTAGATAACGAGTAAGTACACGATAGCTGGGAATCAATTTCAGCTCGTGCGTCTGCTAATGTTTTCTGCTTAAGGTTAAATTTCTCCACATCAGACAAAAGTGGGTAAGATTTATTTTTTTCTTTCAAAAGTTTTCTTTATTAGTAAGCAACCTAGATGGTGATTAGGATGATTGATTGCTCATTAAAGGATTTTCTTTATCAGTCTGACGACCGGAAACTGTTAACTAACAACCGGAAACTGATTGCAAATTAACTGAAAGCGAATTTCTTACTGCTTATCAAACAGTTTCCATTTAAGTGCTTTTATGAAAAATAATATATCAGCCACTAACACAATCGTTATGGACCATTTATTTGAGAAAAGCTATTTTGAGAGCAACATTTATTTGTAACTTTAAATTTACTAACAATGATTTAAGAAATTTTAGCGAAAAAGAAACTAATCTTCAGATTCTGCTTATGAGTGTCTAATAAACAAGACAAGGATGAAGATGTATTCAATTTTCCTTTTCCCAAAGAATTTTTATACCACTTTCAACTCAAGAACTTAATTAAATAATGATTTTCTCCAAACACTTGTGAGGCTTCAAAATTTTGCATTAGATTTATAAGTTTCACAATAATATTTTACTTTCTAACACAATATTAGGCACAAATTTATATACTTACAATAAAACTCTACAGACCAGACCGTTTGACCTACAGCTACCAAATTTGGTACATGTATACTTTGGAGGCCGGAAATGTGCACCTAGAAGCCCTTTTTTGAATTTTTAATGAAAACTCTAATTATTAATTAAAAACTAACTTTCCCACCGAAAAAATCTTTGTTTCCCCATCGCCAAATGAGTAAGTTAACAGTTACTCGTTAACAGTTTTTGCTCCCATGTTAATGAGGTTAGGCTTGACAGATCGGAAGGTTACTTCAAGCGATTCTGATTATTTCTTAATTTTTGATGTATTTAAAATGAAAAATTGTTAATGAATCTATCTGGTCATGAAGAATCAGAGAAAATTTTGTTGAAAAATTCTTGAGATGTTGCATAGATTAAGAAAGATATTCTTGAGTTCCCACGAGGTTTATATGTTCAATGACACGGTTTTCAGTATTCATATATAAAAAAATACAAAATTAATTGCAATTTAATCATGTCCCTTTTAATTTAAAGCATAAATTCTACGGAAGCTTAGATAGATACATATTACTTTATGGCTGAAGGTCTTTATAATATTATGAGTGAATTATATGATTATCCAAGTTTGGAGCTTTTAAAGTATTTTGGATGAAGATATTAAAAAAGGAGTCACATAAAACATTTAATTATTAAAATTTTAACTGGCATTAAGATTGGTAAATCGGCTGGTCACCAAATCCGGCTAATATTCAATAGAAATACGTCCAAGGTAATCAATGGAATAAACACACTTGTATATTGGCATGCATTATTAATGAATTACAATCAGTGACATATTTCCAATTAAACTGCTTCTTAAAGCTGCTATATTGCAACATCTCAGGTCAGGGTAAAAAAAATGTCATTCATATTGTCAAATAAATAAATTTAATAAATAATAATAATCCATGCATTATAAAATATTAGGACTGCAAAGATTAAATAAAAAAACAAGACTTAAATAAATTAATTTTTTATTAATTATTCATTGATATAGTTATAGTGCTTATTCGTTTATAGAAATGTTACACTAGACAAATCCCGTAAAATAACATGAATTTTTTTTTAAAAAAAAATTATGTTTCTTTTATTTATCATTCCTTTAAAGAAAATTTATTATTTCCTTTAAATTTCTTATAATTTTTTAATGTATTTAAGGATCTAAGTAACAAATAGTTATAATTCATTTTTCTTTTACTTAAATTATTATTTTTCCATGATACACGTTTTAAAAAATAAATATATTTTTTCCATTGCTATTTTATAAACTTTAAATAATTAATAAAACACACACAAGTAATAACTAATTATTAAATTTGAAAAAAAAAATGTATTCCATGTATTACACAAAATAAGAACTGTAATATTTGGTTACATTTAATTTTATGATCATTATTAACTAAATTAAATGTTTATTTATTATATGGGTTATATAATATGCCACTTCACAAGTGCCATTAAAAAATTAAAATTTTATATTACTTTGAAATTTATTATTACCTTTAAATTTCTCATAATTTTTAAATCCAAGTAAGTATGCAAGTAAATAATAATTTTATGACATGTATATATTAAGAAAAGATGTTTTGGTTTGAGGTTTTTTGAAGCCTTAAAATGCGTAGGCAACATTTTGGCTATTTATCGTTTTTGAGGCATCAATTCTCCGCTTTTAAGATTATTAGAAAATAATGCAGAAGGTTGTTCCATTTGGCGATTTATCGCCAGCTAAAGTTACAACTTGATTTCCAAATTATTCATTCTCCGTATTCTTACGATTTGCCTTTATTAATATGTATTTAACCAATTAAAACTATTTTGATACAATCATGAGACTATGAGATTACGCATGCGTCAATATTTAGAAAAACGATATTTCTTTTTATTTCCATTTCAAAATCGATCGAACTCCAAAACTTTACTTGCCAGCTAGAAAAATAGAAATTGAAAGTTTAAAAAAATTATCATTAAATACAGAGAGAGAGAAGTCTCGGGTTGCTACAAACCGGTTTAAAGTGGTTAATGACTTAAATTAATTAAGACAAATAATTACTTAAAAATTAATAATGTTCTCACATAATAACTTGAAATTTGTGAGTTTAGATTTTTTTTTTTTACGAAATTAAAAACTTTAATTTAAAGAAGTCATTATCATTTTAACCTCATAATACGCATTACTTAGTGCCACACAATGACTAAATCCACAATTGTCTGAAATACTGATGTAGAACGAAAAATGAAAATTTGAGATAGAATATTAAAAATATTTTAATGGTTTAAAAATATATTCATTCCATCGATCCAGCTAATTAATGCATTAAGGATTCAAAATACATATTTGCCGATACTGGTGTCTCAAAGAAGATAATTTAAAATAATGATAGATTATAATTCGAAATTTCCTGTTATGTCCATATTACAACGAATAATATAGATCCCACATCAAAATCTATCCAAATTTTTTTTAAAAAAAAACTTTTTTTTTTAGAACTTTTTTTCGATCTTTATGATTCGACAGTAAACATTATTTATTGGTCCTAATTATTTATTAAGCCGCTTTATACAGTAAATTTCGATAATCTGTTGGAGCTTTTAGTTACGGTGTCCATTCGAGAGCTGATTTCAGTATTTCTTATATAAAAAATTAATTTTCAAATTTAAAACGACTTTAAATAAAATTATAAATAAACAATTTTTGAGCACTTCAGTTAATTTTTTTAACTGTAAAATCAATTTTTTTAATACAGAACAATCTACATATGTGTTTTAATTTTTTTTGCATAATATTAAATTTGTAAAGCATAATTAATTAGAGATACATGAAAAATATTTTACAATTTAATTGATACTTGAATGGAATTCCAACCACTTGGGGTGCATAGTCCTTGTAAATCCGACTAATGATTATTTGATATTATTGTCCGGCTAATATTTATTTGATAATGTGGATAATGTTTATTAAATCCGACTAATGATTATTTGATATTATTGCCCGGTTAATGTTTATTTGATAATGTGGATAATGCTTATTAAATCCGACTAATGATTATTTGATATTATTGTCCTGCTAATGTTCATTTGATAATGTGGATAATGTTTATTAAATTCGACTAATGATTATTTGATATTATTGCCCGGTTAATGTTTATTTGATAATCCGGCTAATGTTTATTATAATCCGACTAATGTTTATTTGATATTATTATCCTGCTAATGTTCATTTGATAACCCGGATAATATTTATTAAAATCCGATTAATGTTTATTTGATAATCCGGCTCTGTTAATGATATTGGAGCCTTACAAGACGGGACAAATATCTGAGTTTGAGTATGAATTTGTGTTACATGGCAGAAAAGCCATTTTTGACTAAGCTGAGTCACATTCACGAAATTAAAATATTTGTATCAATTTATAATAAAATCGAAACATGGAATGTCTATAAAATCCAAAAAGAGTAAACATGTGAGTCATGAAAAGACGCGACAATGAGGTAAGATATAAATAGTGCAGTATTAAAAAAGCGGGGCTAATATTTATATATAATTATTAAAGCCAATTACTTTTTATAAAAAAAAAGGTTAACATGCTTTGGAAATCTATTCTCACAAATCGGGGTTCGATTTCTGAAAAAATTTAACAAGCTGTAAAGAAAATCGTGGATCTTCTACATGAACGTTTAACCCTTTGCGGTCCGAATAATAATTAGATGCAAAATTATTCACCTAATACAAAGATTTGTTTGTTGCTATGAAAAATAAATATACATAATTCTTTTAAGTCGAATTTCTTTGAAAAATTAATCTACATCTCTTAACCATTAGGTAGGCGTTTTTAACAATTAAATTTGGAAACTAAATAAATAAAACGTCAAAATGAGGTTCAGTCTTGAATGTCGAGTCACACTCGACATCGGACCGCAAAGGGTTAAAACAGACATGGGATTTGTAAATTGAAGGAAATGATGCTAGTAACCTCATCAAAAATAGCCGATGATTGAATCGAGTGTGCCCAATACTCAACCTAGTTAGAATTATATAATAAATTTCCAAAGCCTGACTAATGTTGGGGCATACGAAGGGCCTGACTGGGACAGGGGCATAGAAATTTTTTTAATGAATGTTCTTGATTACTAAAGTTGTGAAGCAAAGTGGACCCTAAAGAAGTTTTTGTCCCGGGCCCCAACTAGGCTTAGTCGGGCCCAGAGCATACGGGGCAATCTCAACAGGCCTCCAAATCATAGGGAGCCCCCCCCCCCCCAATTTGAATAGAAAATTTATTCTAGTCAATTTTGTTATATAGATAAAGTGAAGTGAAAATTTTAAATACCTCCATATAGTTTTCTTCTTTATTAATAAAGCAGTGAAGCAGAGGAGGGACACCAAAGAAGTTTTTGCCTTGGACCCCATTTAAATTAAGTCGGGCCTTGAAAATTTCTGAGTCTCTAATCTTAATTTTGGCTTTATCGTCTCTTTTTTTAATGTTCTTGTTGCTTTTATTTTTCCCACGCCTGTCCAGGGCAATCTTCAAATTTATTTTTAAAATTTTCCCTCCAGGAAGAAAGATTAGACTTTAATAACAAGGGATAAGTACTTTCTTATCTTTCTTCCTGGACAATGCTGGACATGCACGTGAGAGAGATACACGTGATCCAGCGGTCAGGACATATATCATCAACGCAAAAGGGGGGCTTGGGAACGGTCAAGGTCTTTTCAAGACATCTATGAAACAAACCCCGGCCACCTGGTACTGGATATCCCTCTACCTTTCCTTCGAACTAAACCCATCTCTTCCAAGAATTTAAGTGGGTTGAATAAATTCCTCCTAATGGGAAATCCTATTTTAGTGGGGAACTTTAGAATTCTTTCCCATACGCTTTTCACAGAGACAGCGGGGTTTCTGTAATTCCTAGTTGTGTTTCCTAGAATTTCTGGTCACATTCGTTTCCGCAGTTCCTTTGGTTTTTGAAGGTCAAAGTCATGTAAATTGAAGGTTATTGGTAGGGTCTCAAAAGAACGGTCATGCCAATGCCAATGATGTCGGGGGTTCTTTGGAAGCGCCTAGGCTCCACGACCTTTTATCTTCCGTTCAACTGATTTGGTGAGTGGGGACCAGACATTATGTATTGAGCATGATTAAATTCCACATTTGGATGCCTTTCGGCTTGGGTGGGATTACTTATGATCTTATAAATTAAAATAAATAAAGAGTTACTATTACATTCATTTAGCTTTACAATAACTCTTTGGCAGGTATTCTGACTTATTACAATCTGTATTAGCTATGGCCCTCTATCTATTAATTTTCTATTTACTTTACAGCATTTATTCCAGTTGATTTATCATTTATTTTCCTGAGCATATGCTTTTAACATAATAAGCCATTAGCAAGGACAAGTTGTCGTCAGCCTGGCGAGTTGCGGGGAGGTCATGTATTTCAGAGCTTCACAAACAATTTTTTCATCTCCCCCCCAAAAAAAAACACTTTTGGAATAACAGAAAGCGAGAAAAAAAAAGAACATTAAAAAAATGACGAGAAAGCCAAAATTTGTATTTGCTTGGAACTTTCAAATAGCTTAAAGGGGACGGGGGGTTCCATTAAACATTTTACCGAATTTTTCACATTGGATTATGAATTTTTTTTGCACTTGTATGTGTGTGTGTGTGTGTGTGTGTCAAATATCTAACAAAAAAAACCCATCTTTAAACAAGATATATTATTTTAAAAAATTTAATGTCTTGTTATTTTTTTAAAAAACTTTTATTACTAAATGTAAATTTAAATCGAAAAAAATATATAATTTTGTAAAATCAATAAAATGTTAATTTTGTAAAATAATTTTTTTCTACGTACACACTGAAGTTTCATATCAATTTTATACTTTACAGAACTAAAATTGTCTTTTAATTATTTTAAACAACTCGAAACATAAAATGTATACCCCTTTCTTCTTTTAATGTTTTACCGAAATCTTTAATGCCAATTTTGTTTAATTTCCACAAAAATTAAGACACCTGGTTCATTAGTACTTGAAACTAATTAGAATATCTTATTGTGAAAAATCATTTCCATGCTGTTTTTCTTTAGTCTATTAAAGCCTACCTTTTATTGAATAATACTTTTTTAAAAGTTATTTTAGTTTAATTTAAACAAATATTTTGGTAACTAAACAGACGAAAAATTTCATATTTTCACTTTTTCTTCAATCCCTACTATTAGTTTACACTCTCTCTATATACATTTACGTATCTTGTTCAAATTTTCAATCGTTCATAAAATGTTTTTTATTCATCCATTCAAGTTCAAATACATTTTTTTGAAATTTGTAGGGGATGACACTCGATGTTGATGCAGTTTTTTCAAATATTAATTAATTCATTATATTTAATTCATTTTTAATACTTTAAGTAGAGTTTTAGCAGTTTGTAATGAAAATTGAAATCAACAGGCAGTAGCTCAATAGGTAAAATGCTAGAATTTCAATGTTTTTCACGTGAAGATGAAGAATGCGAGTTCAATTCTTACGAAAATCAATCATTTTTTGATAAATTATTCTTATCAACTGTAATTATTTAATAAAAAGTAACTAAAATTAAAAAAAATCTTTGTTGTCCTAAGTAGGAATTGACTTAATTTTTTTTAAATAATACTTGTTTTACTTATTTCAAAGTCCACTGGCCACTTCAACATTTTTTAACCCGTTATGTACTGATGGTAAGTACCATTTAAATCTGGATTATATTTTCGTAATGTGACTGTTTTTCCCAATGGTATTCTTGGAACAACGGAGAATGTGACCCAAATAGCAAAAAGTTAATATAAGCTAAAAGTAGAAATGAGAAATATTTAATTAAAAATTAAATTAATTAAGATATTTGTTTTAATTTAAAAAAAATTCACTTGGGTTCTCTGGGATTATTCTGCAAGGAAGCTTAACTACTGGTGCAAAAATGTAGTTGGGAAAATTGATGGCAGTAGACAAAGGGTTAAATTGGAAATACATTTAGAAATTGTCTTTTTTTTTCTAAAACACAGCTATGAAATATTTCAAATTAACCGTAACAAATCAGGTTTATAAGTCTTTTAAAATTTATTTATAATTTTAAGAAATAAAGGGTTAAATTTTCACGCATCGTTTTAATTTTAAAAGAATCTTAAAATTATTTACTAGGTTTTGTTCTGTTTTTATAAAGTTAGCATTGGATAAATTTTTTATTTCAAAATTTAAAAATGTATAAATTAAAGTAACAGTAATTTGATATGGTATTTTTTTTAAAGCATTTTTCGCTTTTGTTCTGAACATACTTTTTGTCATTGTGGATTCCCAAATAACCAGACCATTTGGGATCATATTCAAACCGGATGAGTGACGAAGAAATTCTAAAACCTCTGAGCTCCAAATTGTTATTCGACCTTTTCCTGCCTTGCATTTTGTAAAACAACACAGCTTTAAAAAGTGAGGGGGGGGGGCTAGGAAGGTATAAACTCTTCATCTTAGTTAATGTAACAAATAAGAGTACAAAAACAAAAAAAAATTATACGGCAAAGGGAAGGTAATATCGTATCTTCTCCCTAGAGCTTGACTAAGGCAGGGACATACAGGGCAATTGCCCGGATGATCACATCATAAGGGGCCCCTCAAATCGAATAAAAAGTGTATTTTACGTTTCCTTCTTTGATTAATTTTTTGAACATTGATTTTCAAACACAAAAAAGACAGAGCGGGCCCCAAAAGAGTTTTTGCCCCGGGCCCCAATCAGGCTAAGTTGGACCCTGCCCTCCCCCTCCATTTATTCTTTCTCAGTCACTACTATATAAATATAAAAAGGGTGGAAAATCCTACTTTGCCACTGAACCCAATTATACTCATTACCCTAGTAATGCCGGCGTCCTGGCATAGAGGTAGCGCGTCCTCCTCGTGATCTAGGCGTCCCGGGTTCGAGTCCCGATTAGGGTATGGTCATTCTTCTGTGTTCTATATGTGAGGTGAGGGAATATGCCTCCCCCTGTAAAAAAGGGGATGTGCAAGCGAATATGATGAGTGTACTCTTGGCCTTAGTTGGCGCTACATCTAACAAGAGACACTTATTTCGGCTTACATCCGATGATACTCCGATCAATGGGCTTGTCCATAGCGAGTGCCATTAACAACAACAACACTAGTAATAAAAATAATCAAACAAAAAAAATTACTGTGGAACGTATAAACAGGACAGGATTATCAAAATATTCATTTGATTCACCTTGAGTCTTTGAGATAGCTGATAACAGTAATAAGCGATATTTTATTTTGAAATTTTAATTAATTATTAAAGCCATATTATAAATTTAATTCAAATTACTGCACGTATTTTTCATACTAATTTTGTAAAAATATTCTTGTAACATTTCTAATTAATTACTATTTGTAAGTTTGAATTTGAATGATTATGTAATTATAAATCAAATTGTTCCTTTATATTCTTTCTTTTCTTTTTTTAATAAAAAAATGGTATATTCCATTATTAAATGTTATCTAGATTATATTGAAAAAGTTGATGATTCTAATTCTCTTCTTTTTAAATACATCAGTTGTGTTTCAAACACCACTTTTTTTATTGATTGATTTTACAAGAAAAATTTTTGATACATTTTATTTTGGATCACTTTCAAGTGATTTGGTTTCAACGCCTAGCGTAAGAATAAAATAAGACGATAACAAAAATAAAATTTTAGAGTAATTTTTAAATAAAACACGACAAAAGTAACAAAAATTTTTTATCAGAATGAATGCTACTTAATTAAAAGAACAGAACTTTTGTTTATTATATAAGGTAATATAGTGTCCTTACTAAAAAGGGAAAAATTAGCACGATATTGATGAGAAACCAGAACATAAAAGCAATACAGTATAAAACTTGCAAAGGTAATTAATTAGGAATGTTATAAGGATGATCTTCCAAAATTCAAAGGACATTTGATTTTTAATTTGAATAAATTCGAATGCCCAAATTTTGTAATTTAAATAAAGGCACTAATTTAAAGTACTCAAAAAACATACAAAAATAAAGATTAAAATGAAATCTGCTATGCATATTTCAATGTATCAAGTCAAAACACAATTTCTTGAATGGCCAAGGCCACTTGCTTGTGCAAGTTAAATTTATATATTTATTCATTTTAATTGTTTCATCGAATGAATCACTTTGGTATTGCAAACGGTCCAAAAAATTTGGCTCGCATTGATTGTTTAAAAAAAATATCGCATTTCCTAGTTATTTCATTTCACATAATCACGTGCTCAAAACGACATTTTTCTGGGTTTTATTTGCTGTAGTCATTAACTTATTTTTTGAAAATCAGAGCTTTTGTAAATGCAATGGCAACGCGTTATTAAAAATGATTTTTTGAGATGTTCTTGCAGATAATAACATTTCAATTTTTCGCTAACGGATTTTTGTCTACCTCATTCCCAAAATAACACCATGTTCTGACATGATAAAAATAGTGAGGAGTAGATGCATTTAAAATGTGCAGGGTCTTAAAAATTTGCTAATTTTAGTCTGTTACATTTATGTACTCTTAAAAGCAAAAACTTTCGCCCTTAGATGTGTTCAGGAATTTCTTTTACAGTTCAAACTCAGAAAATATTTTAAAAATTCAAGGGTTGATCTGATATTTTCAAAGTCCTAAGTGTGATGAATTACCACAAACCCCTGCTAACCTGAATAGATTGAAGGCTAAATATTTAGAATACTAATCCATTATCTAAAATTTGAAAGCCGGGGATGTGCTTTGTGTGTGCACTGACTGTTTGCTTTTGATCACCCCTCTTGAAATAATTGTGCGAGAATTCTATAGAAACGGGACAGAACAAGGAAATCTTCCAGGAACGCGATTGCTTTCCGGATGTCGCTCATTTTGTTCAAGGTCATGCTTAGCAGCGATACACTTTATGCTCAACATCTGCTTGTCCCACCGACTGAGAGAGATTTTAGAATTTAGAACCATGCTTTTCACAAGAAACAGATGACCGATTCACTGATTTTTGAGCACAATGTTATCAACAATATGGTTAATGGGATGGGTTGGTCAGTTGGGTATTAGTGGTCATCCATCACATTAATGACTGTCAAGCTTTGTATCGAATGTCACAGATTATCGATGGAATGCTTTTTGATTCGGTTCGAAATGCAGTTTTCTGCGTTTGTGTGGTCTACGCTTTGTGTGCAGACGAAGGCTTGGAACAGGAAATGGCATTTTGGTCACATTTTTCTTCTACTTTTCACTATAATGACAAATTTAGGGATAAACATATCCCCCCCATCTAATATCTCTTATGCGGGAAAATTGTTTTTACAATTTCGAACAAAAATCGATTGGGCACAAGAAAAATAAAAACATTTAAAAGAATAATTATTCAAGTTAAATACGAACATAAAATATAATTTTAAGTAGTTATTTGTTAAATATTTTAAAAAGACTCGCATCGCTGGGTTATATTTAGTCTTCTGGGATCCTTAGACAATACAATAATTAGGGCCCCTTTTTCTTCCCCTCTCTTATTTTGCAAACCAGATGTTTTTTCATTGATTGTTAATTATTGTTATTATTATTATTAAATTTAAAAAAATGTGGACAATGTTGGGTCACTTTAGAGAGTTTGATTTCAACATTTCGCATATAATTAATAAAAAAGGCATTTAAAAAATTGTGAATCAATTTTTAAAAAAATAGTAAATACATGCATGCATATACAACCTCAATATAATGCAATCATAGATGTAGACATTTTAAAAACTGTAAAGCTACATATTTTTTAAATATTTATTGAATAATATGGCATAAAAATTGTAAAACATAATTGACAAAGAATTTTAACCCTTTAACGGGCACAAGCTGTTTTCTTTCAAAATTTTGACTTTACATTATATTTGGAAAAAAGAATCTCATTTATAATCAAAAAGAGTATTTTTGTTGAAATTTTGTTGTTGGGGCTGTAGTTATTACAGGGGTGGAAACACATATTTTCCATTTTCCAAAACATCAGTGACATTTTACTGACTCATTCAATAGAAAAATGTGAAATATAAACAATTTCGCAAGTAATTGTGATTTTTGTAAAACTATTTATTATTAGTTATTTCAAAATTTAAAATGTATTAATTACATGAAATAAGTGGTAGAAAAACCAAATACAATGTAAATTACCAAATGCATTATTTTAAATTATGGTGAAACAACATAACAAGAAGCTGAACACAAAGTAACATTATATGTTGATCATGACACTTTTGTCCGTTTCTCGTTAGTTTTGGAGCTACAATATTTGCAAAATATTTTAAGGCGGTGGCCACAGCCTTAAAAAGGGTTAAAATAATGCTCTAACATTTGAATGGTGCTCAGTTTTAATTTGCATCCATGGAAATTCAATTTCCTTGTAAATTAAGTGAAAACGTAAAACTATCATAGTATAAAGTGTCTCAAATATTATATTGAAATTTTGAGCCCCCTTAAAACTGTGGGGCCCTTTGATAATTGCTTTTTTTCTTTTAATCTGATATTGATTACTGAATTACTTTTAAATATTAATGGTTAATACGTTTATTCAAATAACTTTTAAAACAACTCTTGTTGCATTAGTTATTACTAAAGACAATTGCCATGAGGAAGGGTGCTGAAGGCTGAAAGCGATTTTAAGCTGAATGAGCGTCTCTTGTTTTTAAGTAGCGCCAACTAGGACTAAGAGTACGACTTAGCTACACACCCGCCACATTCACTTGCACAACCCCTTTTTACAAGGGGACACATTCTCACACATGAGAGATAGTACACAGAAAAACAACCATGCCCTAACCGGGACTTAGCCACCCAAATCACGAGGAAGACGCTCTACCTCTATGCCAGGACGCCTGCAAAACCTCTCTTTAATTAATGTATTAAAAAATATTATGTTTTTATTTCCACGATTCATTTTGTAATTTAGAATTCAATATTAAAAAATATTATAAAACTTTTAATGTAATTTTTTAAATCAAATGGGGCTATTTGTATTAGTAAAAATTTAATTAGCATGATATATGAAATAATTCATTTGTTATTATTTCGTTCCGAAAATAATAAATTGTATATCGTTAATGAGAATGAATGAATAAAAAAGTTCAAATGGCAAAAGGATATAATTAAAAAATCGATTACACATTTTAAAAAAAACATGATCAAATTAATATAAATAAAAAGTGCACAGAAAAAGGTTTTTGTTTTCAACACATTTTCAACTTAATCTTAGAAACTCTATCTAGGTTCAGAATTTATGTTTCAGAAGATTTGCACAAATGAAAGTATTACAATTATATATTATTCCGCAGGAATGTAAGATATTCTATTTCTACATCAACATTTTTACTGCCTTTATTTTGATTCGTTCTTAATTTACATATGAAGCAACTCGAAAAGCGTTATCTAAATTAAATAAATAAATACAATTCGAAATTCGAAACTTTAAAAATATATTTAATTCGAATCAATTATTCGAGTTTAAGTTTAAAATTCGAAGTTACCAGATATAAACTCTCAGTAGTGTAGCAATACCTATGTCTATTAAAATTAAACAGTAGTATGTTTATTCCATTTTTATTTTTTCTTTAACGAAATAAACTAGGATAAAATATTATATTCATCAAAAAATTCGAATTCAAGATCTTGATGGATCTTCAAATTCCAATCATTCTTAGATCTAGAAAGCCTAGGTTGGAAGTATGTCTTCCCCTCTGTCTTTGTCAAAGAGGACTCAAAACCACCTTGAGCTAGATGAATAAAATTCTGTATGTACGTTTGGAAATCAAACATATAGAATTTCATCACATTTTCAGCTAAATAGATTCAAATGAATCTGTTTGCCAAAATGATAGTGAATATGATCATTATGAAAATTAAAGAGCTAAATAACTGAAATTCGTCACATTGTTTAAGAATCTAAAATGTAGAACTATTATAAACTTAGAGAAAAATCCATAAAAAGAGCTTATTGTCTGTATTTTTGCATGCGTGTAAACAAGAAATCTAAAAATAAGCAATGACATCAATAAAAAAAAGCAATAACATTTCAAACTGTAGATATTTATCAAATTTTGAATGAAGTCCGTTTTAAAAAGTGTAGTGGTAAGTGTAGTGGTCCGTCTTAAAAGTGTAAAGAAGTGTAATACGTAGTTTTAGCATTTAAAGTGTAGAAATTAAATTTTGAATCAAATTTATCTAATAGCTAACTTTCTGCCCATACGGACTTTCACACGCATGTAAATGCGATAACTCTGTGGCCCAAATAAATGGAACTTAAAATACGAAACTGAAGTTGTGTGTCAATTTTTGGTCTTTATCAGTTATAAAAATAAAATGTCCAAATGCGTATCTGGGTTTCCCCCCCCCGCACTATATTACGAAGCATAAAACCCTCATGTGTAAGACTTTGAAAATAAAATTCTTGTCTATCATGGTCTGTAATAAAAACGAGATATCTAACTTGCATATTGGGTTTTTTCTACCCCTCATTATGCTACGAAGCATAAAACACTCATGCCCGAGACTTTGAAAATAAAAATCTGAGCAGCCAAGCGTTCACGGTTTCATTCGAAATCACTTCAATTTTTCAACTATCAACTGTCCCCCCCCCTTTTCGAGAAAGAAGATAAAAACTGTATTAAGAAGTGTGCTAGAGGATTGAAATTATTCCCACCTGGTTTAAACTCAAAAATGATGCCAATGGATTAGATCAGTGGCGTATCAAATAAGAAAAACATGTCTAAAACAAAATTATGTTTTTAGATATTATTAACGTCATGCCAAATATTAATCGCCAAACAACTCGTCAAGAATGACGACAGGTTCAGTAACAATGCTAAATTCATGGCAGATTAGTGATTCATGGCAATTCAGTAACAATGCTAAATTCATTATTTTGCAACTTTTTTGCTGCCCATGTCATTCAGGGTGTTCTGTAGCCAAGTTAACTATAGAACATGGGAGAAATTTTTTGGAAAAATGCTCCTCTTGGTTTTTTTTTAATCATGTGAGAACATGATGTTGTTTTGGTTAGGAGGTTTTGATGTCCCCGAAAATCACGGGCAAAACATTTTTTTACCACTATTGCGTTACTGTTACGTATGCTTCTTTGACAGCAGATGCGTTTTTATAAGACTTACGAAGAACTAAGGCATCATAGCTGTCGTTTCATTTCAAAATCGGTCAAGCTCCAAAACTTTGTTTGCCAGCTTGAAAAATTGAAAAGGAAAGTTTAAAAAAATATCATTAGATGTATATATTTATACCTATATATAAAGCGAGAGGAATAGAGACCGGTAGAGAAATCTCGTAAGTGTTTCAAATTGGCTTAAATTAGTTAATGACTTACCTTAATTAAAATAAATAATGACTTAAAATAGAAATATTCTCACATGATAAATTGAAATTTACGATCAAATTTCCTTTTACTTCAATAAATATTTTGTTGCTCTGAAATTCAAACAACTTTCAATATTTCATCAAATATCGGTTTGATTTTTTTCACCATTGGTGAAAGACTAAAGAAGGAGGATTTTATTTAATATCTGCATAATTTACGAGACGAATGAAACCGAGCATTTACAACACATCGAAATTTAGGTGACGAATGGAACAGACAATTGCGCTTTTAATAGCTCTGTAATGTTGTGGGACTGTCTTCATTAGAAAAGTTCATGCACATAATAATCAGAACTCAAGTAAGACAAATCAAATAACAAGGACTCATTTGTCGGAATCAAGTTATATCTAAACGACTGATCTGAAATCAAATGTAACCATTATTCTTGGCCAACCACTCAGTCGCTTCAGGTCATTCGTCAAAAAAAAAAAAAAAAAAAAAAAAAAAAAAAAAAATTATGTCGTCATTTACTTTTGTAAAGGCAACTGATGACGTCAAGTTGGCGAAAAAAAAATCAGGTTATGCCCGGGGCGCCGCCTTGTTTTCGCTACGCTTCTGTAAACATAATGCATAAGAAACAGGAGAGGAAGAAACTGTCTGTCAAAAGTGTGATCAAGATTGTTTAAGAAATTTTTTTAACATCAATGGCATAAAGGTTTTAGGTAGTTTTCTGTTAGCTGGGCGCAAGCAAAAAAATCGCCAAATAATGTAGAATTCTACCAAATTTTTTACAGCAATTTTAAAACGAAAAATCGCCAAATAATGTAGAATTCCACCAAATATCTTACAGGATTTAAGACGAAAAATTGCCAAATAATGTAAAATTCCGCCAAATTTCTTACAGTGATTTTACAACAAAAAATCGCCAAATATCGTAGAATTTCGCCAAATTTCTTACAGGATTTAAAACAAAAATCGACAAAAAATATAGAATTCCGTCAAATTTCTTATAATATTTAAAACAAAAACCAACAAAAAAAATGTAGAATTCCGCCAAATTTCTTTGGCGATTTTACGTTTGCGCTCAGCTAACGAAAAAAATATCGATTTTATTATCCATACTATGATAAAGACCAATGCATACATGTTGGCATTCCACAGAACATATTACTTGATATACACGTTCCAAATTTGGCATATATGTATAGTTAGTGGGATGAAAATGATCACGTCAAAGATTTTTTTTGAGAAAATTTTCATTCCATTTTTTAAAACTAAAAATGAAGCTAATTTTCAGCATTTCCCGCCTATAACTCCTGAAAATATTATTACTTTGACTTATGCGTCATTTAAAATTAAAAAATATTGCCTTTCGTAATGATGCCAGTTTAATTATCATTTAACATTTTTTCTTAAATTTTGGCAATTTTAAAATTTTTTTGTATAATTTTTAACGATAGATTTCATTATTTTAATGAAGATCAAACCGTTCTCATTGTTTCGTTCAAATATTTGTTGATGTGATTATTTTCCGTTGTCGGGAATTAAGGAAAAGGGATATTAAACAGTCTCTATGTACTTTACATAAAAAACAAGTAAAATAAAAAAAATTAAGTGATCTCCTACTTAGGTCAACAAAGAAATATTATATTTTAGTTACTTTTTATTTAATAATTACGATTAATACAAATAAGTTATCAAAAATTATTGATTTTTCGCCAGAATCTATTTCGTATTCTTCGTCTTTACGCGAAAAATACTGATATCCTCGCATTTTACCGATTGATCTACTCTGTATTGCTGGTTTCAATTTTCGTTACAAACTGCTAAAACTCTATTTAAAGTATTAAAAATGAATTAAATTTAATGAATTAATTAATATTTGAAAAAAACTGCATTAGCATCAAGTGTCATCCCCTACAAGTTTAAAAAATGTATTTGAACTTGAGTGGATGAATTAAAAGTATTTTATTAACTATTGAAAATTCGAACAAGATATATATAAATATGTAGGGAGAGTGTGAACTAATAGTAAGAATTCGATAAGAAAATGAAGTTACAAAATAATTTAATTAATGAATAAAAAATCAACATGAATTTTGGTACTTTCATACGATTTTGGAAAATACCATAGCACAAAAATAAATTTTTTCATCGGTTCAAATTTTAAAATATCGCTTTTTAATTTATGCCATTAAAATAATTGTGCAAATCTTTGTGGAATTTTAGCCATTTTTATCATGTGAGAACATGATGTTGTTTTGGTTGGGAGGTTTTGATGTCCCTAAAATTTAAGGGTCAAAAATAAAGATTATGGACCACTTGAAATAATCGGTTGCAGAATTTTTTTACCTGCCTTTACCAGTATTGATCTATTATTACGTATGCTTATTTGACAACAGATGCGTTTTTAAAATTTTGGCGTAGAACTATGACATCATATCTGTTAATTCAACTCAAAATCGAATAAGACAAATAATGACCAGAATAATTATGCTCTTGCATGATAACTTGAAATTTGTGATTTCGTTATATTATCATTGTATTGTTTCTTGTATACCCTGTGTTGAGAAAGTTTAACAAGAACTACAAAAAAAAATGTTTTTTGAATATTTTCCGCTATCTGCTTGATTGTAACAAAGTTAACTCGTAAATGCTTCTAGCTACAAGGCTAAAATTTGGTGTACGCGTTTCACATCACATTTAATGATTCCTATCAAATTTTGTGCAAAATCTGTTCTGAGAAAATCCGTCTGTCCGGCCGTCCGAGTATAAGTTAACAGAGCAATTACAAAACAAAGAAATCTGGATAGGTAATATTCAATACACAGATTTAACACAAATAGTGTGGGCAGCTACTAAATTTTGATTCAAATGCAAATACGGTTTGACCGTTACCCCGTACTTTTAGAAACATGGAAACGCGATAATTCGAGAACACAATGATTTGAATAATAAAAATGAAAATGAAATCTTCAGTCGTAAATTTCATCATTTGAGAACATTATTAATTTTTAAATCATCGTTTACCTTAATTAATTCGTCTTTAACCAGTTTAAACTGGTCTGAAACAATCGCAAAACTTCTCTATCGGTCTCCCTCCCTCTCTCAATAGAGATGAAATAACAGCTATGATGTCGTAGTTCGTCAGCCTTTTAAAAACGCATCAGCTGTGAAGAAGCATACGTAATAATAAAAGAATACAGTTAAAAATATTTTACCCCTGAATTTCGGGATCATCAAAACCTGCTAACAACGTCATGTTCTCAAATGATAATATATCAAATATGGTATAAGATTTTGTGACTACAAGTACAATTTTTGTTTTAATCTGTCGAGAAAAAGTGTCTAGAACACAAATTCGGTTTTAAAATATTATTAAAGCAAGCCAAAGATTATCTCAATAGAGATGGCACGATTGATTCGATAAAAATGCTGAATTCAAGCTGAAAGCTAAAATTTAGTAATTATTGTTCACCAATACCTCCACATAAGACGTACCTGGCACTAAAAATTTATTATAGAATATGTGTGAAAATTTTGGGGAGACTTTTATTTTATTTTTGATTTTTAATGATTTATTATATTTTAGCCTTGAAATTCAAACCGTTTTCATTGTTTCGTCAAATATTGACTCACATATTTTCCCCCATTGTTGAAAACTGAAGAAGGAGTTAGTTTAATATCTGCTTAGTGAATTAACAATACTATCTCAGTTAGATAGATTATCCCAAAACTTAAGTGTTTACTAATTATATGACGTCGTGGGACTTGATTCTTTTAGGAAATTTCGTATAAACACAGAGAACAAAATAAATGGAAGGCCATTAATACAAAACAACTTTAATATTTGTTACAACTCGCTGATTAAAAAAATTTTCTTGGGAATCATAAACATTAATTTATATATAAGAAATACTACTGAAAATAACGCAAACAAAATTTAAAGTATACCAGCTAGTCGTCGCAGGCGGCTGGTAATAAAGGAGAACGTACATGCGAGTGTTTTGGAGCTCTATAACTCTGTTATATCTAGAGCGGTCTGATTTGTCAAATATGTACATTAGAGGGTGCGAATGTGTATTTCAGAGCATTTTTTTAAAAAAATTATTGAAAAATGTCGTCATATCAATTAAGAATTAAACGAAATTTCGATAATTTTCATCTTAACTCGTTTAAAACATTAGAGAAGAAAAATAAAAATCTGCAAAACATTAAAACTCAAATAATTATTATATCTATGATGTTAATTTAATTTCTCTACAATTTTTTTCTATTATATATTAATTTTTAAATATATTTTAATTTTATTTTACACTAATATGTTTAATAAAGTCTTTGAATTTTAAATATACTTTCAATTAAGATTTCATTTTACAAGTGAACAAACATCATTATTTTCATTAAAAATGATGAAACATTTTTAATGAAAATAATAATGAAATAAAAAAGTGTGCCTTTTTTAAAAAAAAATAATTTTAACACGAAAGTGAACTTTGCTTAAGAAATCATTTATTAAAGCAAGTTACATAAACTATTTAATTGAAAATTTTATCAATTATCGTTCTTGATGTAATAAATGAAAAAGAGTTTAATGTGGAATTATGTAAAAATTGTTACTGTCGGTTTTCAGCTTAGATGGTTAAAATAAGAAAATCAATTAATGTCATTCCATAAAGATTCTTAAAATGTAGTTTAGGAAACGAATAATTTTCAAAGCATTTTCAATTCCCTTTATAAGAAACGCCAATGTAAAACTAGTCGGAGGGGTCTCCCCAAAACCTTCTCGTATACTCCTAATAAACTTGTCATGTTAAAGAACAACTTGCCTGGCTTTGGTGTACAATAGTTACGAAATATTACTTCGACTTAAATTTAGAATTTTTACTGTATCGTGTCGTCCTTGGCGAATTATTTGGCGATTAATCCCTGGCATGCGAATAATAATATTTCACACTCAAATTTCTTATTTAAGCATGTTTCTCTCATCCAATGAAACAAAAATTTGACAAAAAACTGCACTTGCAGTCATAAATTCCCAAACCAAAATTTATATATTTAAGTCATTACATTTTTGATTTATCGCTTTTACATATTGATGAAAATACAGAACAACAGACAGTCGACCTTGAGTTGGACTTTGAGCAAATTTTACAATTGTCTACGCTATAGATCTCAAATCTATGTGCCAAATTTTATCTATTTAACTCTCTTTATTTTCTTGTTATATTAACTTATAATCGAACCTTCGGGCTTCTTCGGAATAAAGTTTACTCAAAATTTGGCAGAAAGCTGCAAATCTCGAGTAAAGACCGCATACCAAATTTCACCCGACTAGCTCAGAGCGTTTCGGAGTTATCGTTGTCACAGACAGACAAACGAACATTTTCCAAAAAGGTATTTTTCTATCTTGGCGAAATCTAATACGTGGAGATTTGCCACAATTTCGAGTTTGAATTTGAGGATAATTACTATACTTTCTCTGTAGTATCTAGACAAAAAAGTTCAAAAACACACACTTTAAATAAATAAATAATATATATCTCTTTAAAAAAACAGTTGTACAATAGAAGTTTAAATAAATATGCGAACTTCCACCTAACGCATTCAGAATTCTTTTTTTTTTTTGAAAGAAATTTTTGTCCCTTTTTATTTTGACGAATTATACAGTTATCAAATCGTCTGAATAAGTTCGAACAGTTTTAGAACTTATTCAATAACAATTTCCAGAAATGTGACGTGTAGGCAATTTTATTTATTAAACAAACGATATTTAGAATCAGGAACAATGTTTTATTTTGACTTCAAATTAATCAAAATAAAATCGAATGGCAGGTGATATATTAACATAATATATAAACATTAACCAGGGAAAAATTCGAATTATTTAAGCATTGGAATAACATTAATTCAAGCCAGTCGTGTTCTACGATATCAAAAGGCCCGCAAAAACTTCACAGAGTATGGATATCATGATCAGATAATAATGCAAATCGTTTTGCATCCTCAATGCAAATACCGAATTCAAAATATTTCGTTTGACATTTTTCATTGATTTACAATAAAGAAATATAACCTCAATCTGTATCTTCCCTTCAAGCTGCGAAATACCGTTCTCCGTGAATGGTTCCAAACCCATATTTAGTTGCATATCCTTAAAAATAACCGACGGGGGAAAAATACCTCAGATTGCAAAGATTCGATTGCGTGTGAAAAAAAAAAGGTACGTTTTATCTATTTTTAAATCTCACCGTTAAGGACTACACTGAATGGATCAAAACAATTAAGTTTTCGATTAGATTATTATCGCATAGCTTTAGAATTTTGACAGTACGGAGGAAGTTGAGCTATTTGGAGTTAATGGGTCGTTAATGAAATTCGATTTCTTTAAAAATGCATTGTCTAAAATGAAGATTGTAAAAGGAAACGATGATATTTAAAAGCTTTTTTTAGGCGCAACTGTAATATGCTCAACGATCTCCAATAAGTTTTAACTTTTCTTTTCCCCCTTATGTTTAAAATTATAATCCTTAACTTTTATAATTAAATATATGAAAAAAAAAATTTTTTTTGTGTATATTATACACACAAAAAAACAGACAACCTGTTGCAAAAAAGGTGGGGGGGGGGGGGTCTCGGCAAGCTAAAAGACAAAAAAAGGTTTCTTTACATATGAATTGCTATTTGGCAACAAAAAAAATTTGATGATAGAACAGTCAATGTTATGGTCCAAAAATAACTATTCAGGCCCTAACATCTAAGATAACATAGATAATCAAAAACTTTAAACGCAAAAACTGTTCATTTTAATAAGGCGCTAATTTGGCTAACTGGATATCTTTTTCCTATTTTTTTATCTTTAATATTAAGAAAACTACAGCGAAATAAAAATTCCACCTAACATTACGTAAATAAATCAGAATTATGGTATATATATATTTATAGTAGCTTTATTTACCATGTTATTAAATTTCAAACTTATCACAGATTATTAAAATAATCACAAATTAGTAACAATTGATCTTGGTTCTGACAAAAGTAGATTACATATAATTTCAAATATTAGAGGATATGATTAAGAATAAGAAATGTGCTTCAAATATAGATATTCCTTCTTAGATTCGTCCTTTTTGCTAGTGATTGTGTTCTGATAAAGTTTTGCGTTTTTAAATAAGTACTTTGCTCTAAACTTAAATACGCACTATTGATCTAACATAGGAATTTCGGCAATATTCTTTTCTTGGTGATTTGATGGAGACAGCTTATCCTTTGATGGAATCTATTCTCTTGAATTTCTTTAAAGATATTTCCATATTCAAATAAGCAGATAACGACATTAAAATATTTTTTATTAAGAATCTTTGTCAGTAATCTTGCTCCAATAAATAAAATTTCATCATTTTCTTTTTTTATATATTGTTAACTAATCATTTTTGATAACTAATTGACTTGTCGAGGATAATGGTCGCATTTAATCTCAGATAAATCCTTTTCTAATCTGTTATTCACTCAAATTGTTAGATATTAAAGTGTTAGTTTTATTGTCTTTCACGTATTCTTCCTGAACAAGGACATTTCTAATGAAAACCAATCCCGTGACATCATGGAGCTGTTAAAAATGTAAATTTGTGTTTAAAATTTTGCTGTGTTTAACACTTCTTTTCAGTCTTCTTGTAAACTTCACAGATTTAGACAGAATCCTTCTTTGGCTTTTAACAATATCGGAATAACACAATTAAATATTCGATGAAACAATGAAAATACCTTGAGTTTCCGACAACAGTGTAATTTACTAGAAATTAGACAAAAAAAAATTTAAAATTAACAAAACCTATAAAGAATTTTCACGACTAAATTGTTATCATTACAAAGATATTTTTTTAAAAAATTGGGGAATTCATTTTTATGTAATGATGTATAATGCTGAAAGACATCAACATCGCTCGATTTTTAATTCATGAAAATTTTAAGAAAATCTCTTCGAAATGCATAGTCTCATCCTCTTAAGTGTATGTGTGCTACATTTAATGGTTGTATATTAGATTGTATCGCGCCTATAGAATATAAGCACACACGCACGCACGCACACACACACACACACTGAAATCTTTATTATTATTAAAGATAAATACAATTTTGCTATTTTGTTTAGCATTAGAAATACAAGTTTTTAGCATTATTTAGGATTGTGCAAAAGAAAAAACCATTGTTTTTTGTTTTGTTGTTGTTATTTTGTAACTGTGCTGGATGCACATACTTAGTTAATGCAATCGATTCTTGCTTTAGTCATTTTACAAAAGTACGTTGCATCTTACTTTCGTAATCCAGTTTTATGATCTTCCAAGTCAAAAAAGGTTTGAATTTAATGAATTATGATATATTATAAGATATGTATACAAAAATAAAATAAAATGGATAAAAAAATGTTGTGCCTTCATTTACAGTCATTTATGAAATAACGGTTGAAGTTTCAAGCACTTAACGCTCTTTTAAAGGATGCTATATTATGCCTTATATTAGACACAACAATTTATTATATAGCATGTTCGTTTTCTTTTTATATATAAATTCTTTTTTTTTCGGTAGTCCTGGCACAGAGGCAACGCTTCTTCCTCGTACCGGGTTCGAGTCCTGGGTAGGACAGTCTTTTATGTTACGATCTGTGAGATGTGTGACGGTGCCCCCCTGTGAAAAGGGGTTGTGCAAGCGAATGTGGTGAGTGTGTAGCTAAGTCGTACCTTTCGCCTTAGTTGGCGCTACTTCAAAAACAAGAGACAGTCATTCGGCTCAAAATCGCAGATGGTAAACAACACGCTTGTCCATGGGAATTGCCATTAGTAGTAACAACAACAATCTTCTGTTTTTCTTCTAATTTCCGCTAAATATTAATTTGTCTGTTTATTATTCATAATATGAAAATTTTTCAAAAAAAATTGTTAAATCAATCAGAAATCAGCGGGCATGGTTTCTAAGAAACTTTCACACACTGTTTCTAACATAGATGCTATCATATAAAATTGTGGGATTTCGGCAAGGCCGTGAACGCTACAAATGATCAGATATTTATTTTTCGGAGTTCCGCTCATAAGAGGCATGAGTTTTGCAGTAATGTGAAAAAAGAATTGATATACTTTTTAGTCAATTTTTCCAAACAATTAAAATGAAAATTTGACAAAGAAATATAATTTTAGCAACAAAATCGTATACTAAATTTCATAAAATCAGATGTATCGGAACAATATGAAATACGTCATTAAAAATGCTACTAATTTTTTTTTCACTGCTGAATGTTTCTATCAATTTTCCATTTTAAGTTACTGTGGTAGATTCTTAAATTAGCTCAATTTTTTTAACATGTAAATTTTATGGTCTTGGTTCTTTGACAGAGGCGGTATGTCTTTTGACGGAATATGTTTTCATGAGAACGAAAAGCATTTGTTTCAGGTAATGACCTTTTTAAACTCAAAAATTTCGACTGTTTTGAACATCTTTGTCGGTATTCTACTGGGGATGAGTAAGCCAACTTAATAGAAAAGCATGGAGGCATTTTATTCTGTGTTTTCTTAACATTTGGTATTTTTTTAAATGGAATTTAGTATTTCATTAAAGAAATTCCTCGTTGTCAACTGCGTTAAACCTTAAAAACATTATAATATGGATACAATTTGTCCATATTATTCATATCTTCTTTTCTTCATATTTAAAAATTATTTCTTTCTCTACCCTCGTTAATTATGTCTACTATACTAGCTTTTACCCTCGACTTCGTAAACGTGGAAATTTTGATGGGTATATGTGAGAACTGACCGTCTGATCACAATGTAAAATGTTATCAAACCGTATGCATGCGGGCATTTTTGACGCCAATTGGGGTAACTTAAAGAATAGAACTTTCTACGTCAGTTTAGGTAACGCAATGCAGATAAGAAATTTTTAATTTCATTTATTCTGTTTTATTTTAATTCAAAAGTACTTCAAAATGAATCCAAAAGATCGATAAATTAACAATGTATTTTAAATGCATCATTCAAAAAGAAAATAAACAGAATCGTTTGAAATATCCGGTCAAAAACATCTTAAACCTAACCTTATTAGTGTGGGGAAAAAATCTTTCTTGGAAAAAGTCTTTCTCATTTGGAGGCCAGGAAATTAAGATATTTTGCGAGAAAGTCAGTTTTAAGTTAATAAAAAATTAACAATTCAATTGACCGGAATAGTTAGGAATCTATGCACTATTCTAGACTATAATCCATCTCTGTGCTATATTTCATCCAATTTCGTGATTGACTTACATCATCCATCCTTCCTAACTTTCATATTTATAATAATAGTGGAGAGTACACTAGGTAATACCAAACTCATTGCTGCCACAGCAGAAGTAATTTTGAAAATATCCTTTAAAATTTTAAATACCTGTCTCATTTAATTAGGTATATCAGAAAGAATAATATTTCTTTTTTTGTCGATAGTGAATACATTCATTGAAATTTAATGACAGATATACATAAAGGAGAAGTGTAAATAATATTTACTCGATTTCTTTGAATTATTCAACACTTTGACTTATTAATTGACTTTTATTATTTAAGTGCTTTTGGATGAACACTATATTTCGTTTTTCCGTCTTCAGCAAAAGCAAATACATTTTTTGATGGCTTGATTCGTGAGCATCAAGCACACAACTGGTCATGTCAAATACATGGATTTTCAAGGTTCAAAGCAATAAATTGGTAATTTTTTATTGCCATCAAATGAATGGTACTTCGGCACATAAAATACGAAGAAACAAAAAATCATATTTATATTTACAAGCAATACCTGCATAACGTTGCCCGTAGTATAGCATCCAAGAAGAAAAATAGCTTTAAATTTGTCTGAGCCCCATCCGATGAGACATGGGCATGTTACGCAACATCAAACAAACATAAAAATATATTTAGAAATTACCACAAATAGCTACAAAACAATTTTCTTATAGCACACGTTTAGAAATATTTAGACTGTTACAAAGGTAAAAATATATGTCCGTAGACAAAACATAGGCGATCATGTCGAAGTTGGATTTCCTTCTTTTCGGCATAATGAGATTTGAATCGCTGTTTAAAATCAGACGTAAACAAAGCAATGTATCCCATATGCATATCACAGCTCTTGCTATTTGCACATGCGCAGTTTGAGGTTTTCGCGTATGAGTTCATAAATTAAAATCGCAATTATAAAACTCCCATTTTTAATTTGATACGATTTTATTTTACTAAAATCTTCCCCAATAAATGCTCTACCAAATGGTATAAATATCTCCAATGCCCGTTAATTATTTCTCGAGTTTTTGTGGTTCCAACATACAGAGCTTTCAGGAGACTTCATTTTATACTATGTATATTATTATATACATTATCATCACGATCGTTTGCTGACTTAAAAGAAACCTACCTAAGAGAGGGAAAAAATACATAAACGAAATAAATGTTATATTGTATCTCGTCTTAACCATTTGATATAAAAGGTTAAAATAAAATAAAACAAAATGAATTAAGGTTGCGACTTTAGGCGCGGCAATCTGCCAGATGGCAATTTCGTCTACAAGAATTTCATAGATAAAGTTCATTTATCCTCCTTAGGGCTCCATAAAAACAGCTAAAAACGCTAAAAAATAATCTGGAATTGATTTCAAGAAAGAATGCAGAATATGCCTAAACAATCGGACAGATGACCCGAGCCTGACGGAGGGTTAAAGGTTGACGACTACATGGGACAGGTCCATTAATCCCATTGCTCAAAGGGTTATGAAGTTTGCTGAAAGAGTTAAATGTAAGCAGCAGTTGAGTTTCGAGATCAAGCTCAAAATATATCGAAATTATCTTAAACAAAATGGTGATTAAGCTAAAATGTTAATCAAGATTTGTTTTTAATATTTAACAGTTTTAATAAATAGTATGCTGTTAATTAAAACTGTATGTAGATAATATGTATAAATTTTTAAGATTAAACATTGTAAGTTAAATTAAGAATTAAAAATTAATAAATAATATGTGTACAGTATTTCGAACAGTCTAATTCAAATCTAATGCATCAGAAATTTCTTTTAAAAAAAGAGATCTATAAAAAAATATTTCTTTAATTATTTTTATTATCATGTTAGAATATGAGGCTGTTTTTGGGATGAGTTTTTTTTGGAGTCAACAAAAATCAGTAGGCGAAAAATAAATTTTTTTAACTGCACGAGAATCTCAAAAAAAAATCAGCTTTACATAACGTGTTGCCATTGCATTTAAAAAAAATCTGTTTTTAAAAAATAAGTTAATGACTACAGCAAATAAAACCTAGAAAAATGTCATTTTGAGCACTTGATTATATGAAATGAAATAAATAGGCATTCGGATACTTTTTAAAACATAATAGATACTTTTAAAACGTAATAAATGCGAGACAAAGTCTTTTGGATTGTTGGCAATACCAAAGTGACTCATTCAATGAAAAAATTTAAATGAATAAAAATGCAATTTAACTCGCACGAGCACGTGGTGCTCGACCGTCCAAGAAATCAGGTTCTGAAATGATACATTGAAATATACATAGAAGATTTTATTTTCTTTTTCTTTTGGAAGATTTAATAATTTATCTATTACTTAATGTTATGATTTAACTCTTGTCTTAATCGGGAAATTTTACTCTAAATATTAAAAATTTTAAAGGAAATAAATCAAACGATTAAAAACACTTTCCAAAATCTTTGTATTTTAAATGATGTTATTACAATTTTATTAATTTTGTCATTTTTATGTTTAGAACGACGGAATTTTTAGATTATTTTATTATAACTTCTTTATGTACAATGGATCTGACATTTATCTCCATGAGATACTTACGTTATCTTTATTTATTTATTTTATAATTTTTTTTACATTTTTGAGCTAAATAGGAAATTAAAGATTTCAATATTGAATTATTCATTACGATAGGAAATTAGGAATTCAACATTCGAAAAAAAAATTTTGATTAGAAAAAAAGCTTCCAAATTGTCAGCTTTGGTTTTGAATCAACTAAAATGAATTCAAAATTGCAACAGATATTTTAAATTATTTGTAGAAGGTAATAGGTGAATTTAGGAAGTAGTTGAATTTATGAAAAATTTGAAATGAAAACACTTGAATCGGAGGCAACTATATTTAAATAATTATTAATAATTGAGTCAGTTTTTAAAAGGTTAACCTGCTTTTATCACTATTGCTTTATTATTGCGTATGCTTTGAAAGCAGATGTGTTTTTAAGAATCTGGAGAAGATCTATGACATCATAGATGTTATTTCATATCAAAATCGATAAAGCACGAAAACTTTGTTTATATAATATATATAGGCTTCTCATGATTTTTTCAAACCCGTTTAAATTGGTTAATGACTTAAATTAATTAAGACAGAAAATTACATAAAATTAATAACGTTCTCACGTAACTTGAAATTTGCGATCGAAAATTTCAATTTATTATTATTTTATTACTTTTATTAATAAAATTTTTCAGGAGACGAAAGGCGTTTAAATTTGTGTAGACTGATTATAACTGAAAGTTTTGTGAAAGCTGATAACTACTGAAATATTTGTCTAAACCTCGTTTTCAACTCTGTTCTCTGTTCCCCCAAAGTTCTGTGTTTTAAAACTTGATTAGTATCATACAACTCGTTTGATTACAGTTGGCCTGAAAGGTATCGAGATACAAGTATGATATTATCTACCGACACTAAAACGGTAAGTTTCCTTCGCTCTTATTCTTGGCATTTGGGTTCTCTATCCAATTCTGTCTTCTTCTCCCCCCCCCCCTCTGCCCCACATCTTACACCTATTTCCTCCACTAATCTTGACCAAACTCTCATGCCAACTTCTTCCCTTTTCCACTTCGAAACGAAGCAGGGAATTGTTAGACGGCACAATGCTGGAAATCATTATCTCTTTACTTTTGTGCCATCTTTCCGCCCATCTTTTGTTGAACACACCATTCAATACAAGATATATGACCCCTCTCTGACATTTTACTGTCCCAGAACATGAGGGACGGAGGGGGAGAGAGAGAGGGGAATTGAAATCACGTGGTCATGAGTCCACAGAAACTTTTTTCACTGCCATGCCATCAAGAGCATCTAACTTAGCACTAACTATGGCTGATGATACCAGAGACATTTGAAGTATTTATGTTTACTTCACATGTAGATCGAAACGTTTAATTTTAATCTTCTTTACTAGTTAAATAAAAATGGTGTTATCATTTACAATTCTTAAAACAGTTATTTAATTTAGGATATAAAATTGATTAATTAATATTTGAAAAAAATTGTAAACGTAAAATGTCATTCATTACAAGATTAAAAGTTCTTCTAAAAGTACTATTCAAGTTCGTCTATCCTAAAATTTGACAGAAATCTACAGATTTGGGATAAAGATCATATATCAGATTTTATACGTCTGGCTCCGACCGTTTTAAAATTATATTGTTCAAAGAGGGACAAACAGACATAATAATGCTAGAAAATTATTTTACGATCTTAAAAATATTTAATTTTTTTTTGGAGAAAGACTAAACACCTTCTTTTTCTCCCTTTATAT
>JAOUZG010042725.1:5553312-5565219 GCA_026289955.1 Argiope argentata
ATTTATTTATTTATTTATTTATTTATTTATTTATTTATTTATTTATTTATTTGAAAAAAGAATGCATTTATTTAAACTCCAATTGTAGAGTTTTTCATAACAGAGAACGTCAAATTCTTTTACATTTTAAAAAAAATAATTTATCCCTGTACAATATAAGTAAATTCCACGAGTATATTTTTTTTAAAAAAAAGGAAGAAAGAAAGAAAAGAAAAATAGAGTATTTTCTTTAAGGAAAAACTGCAGAATTCGATTTCAGGCGAGCGAGTCATTGAACCAGGAATTCTGCTTGAATATTTTCCGTGGGCGTTGCCTCATTCAGAATCATTTTGAGCCGCAGAACCACAAGAAAGTTCCCCTTATTAATATTGTTTTTTAATAGGGAGAGGTCGAAAACTTGAAATCAAGTTTGAAGGTCTTCAAGCATGTGATGGAAGCGGTGGCGATTTTTGTAAATTTAAATAAGTGTCTATTAGGTATGTTGCGGTCGGAAAGCACAATATTCCATCGCACACCAACCTAGATTTTTTTTAAAAATTGGAATTTTATTAATTTGCAATGTAAATGAATTAAAGTTTATAATAATAAGAAATAAAGAACAAGTAATATATGTATATATATAAAAAATACACATAATACTTGTAATATATGTGACTTTAATGATGTAATTATTGTAACATATGTGACTTTAATGATGTAATGATTGTAATAAATGTGACTTAATAGACTTTGATGTTTTATAAGAAACATTAAAGTCAATTTCTACCTAGGTGAACAAAGAAAATTATTACATTAATTACTTTTTATTAAATAATTGTAATTAATATAAATAATTGATTTAAAAACTATTGATCTTCGCAATAATTGAACTCGTATTCTTCACTTTCACATGAAAAATACTGAAGTCCTCTTATTTTACTGATTGAGCTACTGCCTGTTGATTTCAATCTTCATTACAAACTGCTAAAACTCTATTTAAAGTATTAAAATTAATTAAATTTAATGTAAAGTAAATCCAGCTGTAAAAGTGTTTAATGTAATGCAATGTAAAACCAGCTGTAAAAGCGTTTAATGTAATGTAATATATCGTAAAACCAACTGAAAAAGCGTTTAATGTAATGCAATATATCGTAAAACCAACTGAAAAAGCGTTTAATGTAATGCATTAATGAAACACCAGCTGTAAAAGCGTTTAACCACACATTTTGGGATGTTCTTACAAAGAGAACAGAACTTTGTTGAGAACAGAATTAAAATGCAGCAATATTTTAATATTAATTATTGTATAATATGGTAGTTTGTTATGAAAAAGAAATTAAAAGATACAGTATTCTAGGTAACCACACTTTAATAAGCAGTGAAAGATTAAAAAAACACGCAAGCTGAAACAGTTTTTCTTTTATAGAAGCCTCTTAATTTATTATTCAAAAATTCAGGAACAAAAACTGATTTTAATTAAAGTTGAGTTCGTCTCATTTTTAATGAATTTTTGAATAGCTTTTTTACTGCATGCAAAGGGTGGAGAGCAAATATGAAAGAAATATTGCCATAAGAATGACTTCAATTCCTAATTACATATGCCTTTCTTTATTCTAAATGACCATCTACGCCGGACACACCAAGTGAAAATCAACTGCTGACCAGCCAACAACTCCTTACTAACCCATTCAAACCCTTCCTTAAATTTAAATTACTTTCTTTTACGCATTTTTTTTATCTTAATAATATGTTTTACTTTACAATTATTTATTAATTTTACTTATTTTGCGTTATTTTTATTTTAAATCTTCTATAATTCTTATTTACCCTCCCCTCTAAGACCATTATCCTTCTCTATACTACATTACTAGGTTAAACTGTGTGTGCTATATATTTTTTAATAAACTCACTAGGGAATTGAGATTACACTCAGGCTGTCCTTCCCAATGCAATTGATTTTATAATTATAAATGTGTATTTTTCTTTGCCATTTCATATATAGAGTACAGTTTTTTTTATTAATAATTTTTTTCAAAATAATTTAAACCCCTTTTGTAATGTTTTTTTTTTATGAAATGTTACAAAAGGAACCTGAAAGATTGCCTGAAATATTTTTAAAAACTAGTCAAATATCAATTATTTCTTATATTCACTTTTTCTCTCTTAAAACTGCAAAGTAAAATAATTTCAAAAATTGCAACAATTACCATTTTTTTCGTATAATAATTAATAACCATTTATCTCTTTCCATGAAAATTTTCTTCTGAATAATATTTTAGAAAAATATTTAAAAATGGATTTTTATTTCGAATAGAGACTATTAATAAAAGAAATGGATATGTTTCTAAAACCGTTAGAATAAATGTTTTAAATTTAACATATATTTTACGTAATAAAGGGGAAAATCAAAATTCACAAAAATCTATGTCAGCTCGGGTGTTTATCTCGTCATCTGACCTTAGTTCAAAATAATGAGGTCCATTTCAAAATATCCGAAATTGTTGCTTCACAGCTAGACGTTAATATAACTAAAACTAAACTAAAAAGCCAGAAAGCAGAATAAGTATTCTGGAAACCTTTCTTTTTCTACCGGTTAAAAACCGAAATTTGGCATAAAACTACAACTGTAAAAACAGGATCACATATTAAATTTCGTATATTTAAGTTACCGTATTTTTGAGCTGCCGTATTTATATGCATGAAAAATTACAATCGAAAGACGGACTGTAATTGTGCGCATTAAGTCCAGGACTGGTTTCACAATCGGTCAATATTTTGAATGCTAATCTATGTACCAAGTTTCATTTATCTACATCTTACTTTTTTTTCTTTGTAGTTATTAACCGGTATTTGAAAGCCAGAAAGCAGAATAACTTGGATTTTGCTTAAAATTTTATTGTTATCAACAGTTGGTGTCCATATTATTGATGCAGAATGTATAATTTCGTGTGATGTTCAAATGCCAACTTTCATCCATGCAACTCAAAGCGGTTTTGAGTTATTACGCTCAAAGGCAGATGGATAGGTGTAAATCCAAAAATGTATTTCCGACCCTGTGGCAGTTCTAAAATTTGGAGATTTATACTTATCTGGAGTTCGAATTTTGACAATTACATTGTTTCATATAAGGGAAAATAATAAACAAATTAACACAAATCTCATTTGGCATTTGGTTCTCCAGTGAATTACATCCAATTTTATTTTTTTATTAATAAATAAGTAACTTTGCATTATAAAGCATTTATTATCCACTATAATGGTTTTTATATATGGATTACATCAAGCTCGATTATACCGGGTGTCCAAAAAGTTCCCGTACTCCGAATCAAGTATTTTAAATTTTGCCATACAAGTAATGAAACCATGGACATGCTTGAAGCTTTTTTCGGCTATCGACTTATCTCAAAAAATCTTTGGCCATCTCGTTCCCCTGATCTGACCATCCCGGACTTTTTTCTGTGGGGATATTTAAAGGACAAAGTTTATGAGGGTGATTCTCAAACAATAGATGATTTGAAAATCGCAATTACTCAAAGGATACAAGAAATCACTCCTAGCATGTTAAAACGCGTTTCGAAAAACATGCGCAAACGAGTTCAGCTTTGTCTTCAAGAAAGGGATGGACATTTTGAACATTTATTATAAATGTAAGTTCAGTATTTTTTCCTTGGTTATGTTAAAAGTGCTTTTTATCATGGGCATAAAAATAATTATTTTTAAACCTGTTGTTTTTGTGAAATAAATTCACAAATCATCAGTACGGGAACTTTTTGGACATCCTGTATATTGTGCAAATTATGTGTACAGAAAGGCGAGATTTAGTCTAATTGGGGCCCAAGGTTAACACTTTTTTTCGAACCCCTCTCTTCTTCACTACATCAGTAATGAAAAATCGAACTTCGTAAAGTGTTTAAATTTTCAGTGGCTAAACTGCGATGGCCCAATTAATTCCAATCAGAAGGCAGTATATTTGTAAATGTATCGCATTTTTCGGTATGTAAAAATACAGGTTTTTGATTTGCTAAATTTGTATATCGTAATTGCGAAAATTTATCTGAATTCCGCCCTGGATTTCTGAATATAAATTTTTTATATTTATACGATAGATTAGTGAAGAAGCTAACATTAAACTGATGGATTTTAAACTGTCATGATACTTTGTTTCGATTTGGGGCCCCCTCTGATGTGATAGCTCGAAGCAATTGCTCCATATGCCTTGCCTTAGTCAGACTATGGGCCAGTGTTAGCGCCCCTCCGCTCAACAAGTATCAGATGCGGCATGGAATTCGTCTTTTCCCGTCGAATCTTGGATCATGCTTGTTAGAAAATCGGACGTCCAATCCGTGATTTTGGGTATTCGTGCAGCGTACAAACCAAACTTTTTTCTTGTTCAGCATTTCCAATAATATTTATTATTTTTAATATTGCTGAGATTTAATTTCAGTTAGAGGTAACTAATCAGATTTCCTGCTTGCTTGATGATAAGTGGATCCTTTATATTTAAAGCAATATTCCCTCCCCCTCCCCCCAAGATGAGTAATTCGGGCCAAAATTTTGAATTAGAACGTTTTATGGCAGAGTGAATATTGGTAAATGAGGTCACTATAAAAATCTTCACAAAAAAAAAGAAGTTATTTTCTAAATAGTATAAAGTTTTCAAAAATCATATAACTAATTCTGTTGTCCAGAATTAATTATATGATTCCAGTTGCGTTGGAAGTGCTTATTTGCTAACTTAGGGAATTAGATGACAGGTAAATCTGATGAGATATGCCCCCCCCCCCTTCGAATGTCATCAAGTATAAAACTATAGCTTATTCTTCATATCTGAAAGATTCCTGAACAATACATTCATTTGGAGTTTTGTGAATTTCAAATACATTCTTCTCCATATAGTTGTGCAATCATATCTCCACTAATTAGAAAGACCATATAATAAATAATAATTTAATTATTCATATTAGAGATAAATGCATTGGTAATTCATAACTAAACACGGCGAGATAGGTGCCTTGAAACAATAGGCTCAGAGCAGGCCGCTAGCAAATCAATTTTTTAAACTTTATTTTTCTAGTGAACATATAAAAATGTTTTTAAAAATAAAAATCCTGTTTCAAATTTTATTGAATTATAAAAAAAATTGATATAATATTAATATTTTATCAATAAGGTATCAATTAATATGTATTATAAGGTAACAATTTACTTTTTATTAATCAGATATCAATTAATATTTTAACTATCAGGTATCAATCAATAGTTTATCAATCAAGTATCAATTAATAGATATTATCAGGTAACAATTAATATCTTATCAATCAGGTATGAATTAAAGTTTTATCAATTGGGTATCAATTAATATTGTATCAAGTATAACTGATTAAGCTCTGATAAGTTTCATTATTTTGTTATTTGAATATTCCTAAAATCGGACATCTCCTTCAATAGAATTACGCACAAACATGGATACCGGGTGAATTATAACAGATAAATAAAAACAAATGCATATTCAAAATGAATGAAAGAGTAAATAAATAGATGTTAACTGACTAAATCATTAAAATGTTAATAAAATGCTTTGAAATGTGAAATTAATTGCCTATTTTCTTGATAGAGGGACTCGTAAAGAGCAATGCGTTGATTTGCTAAATATTTAAATCTGCACATAAAATACATTAAATAAATAAATTTTTCATAATTATTTAGATTTTGTTTAATTAAAAAGCCTATTTATATTTCAAATATAATTCATTATTTGTATCCTAATTATATTTAAGAATTTATGTAATGCCATCACAAATGTTTTTTTTTTCTTTCAGAATTTTCATCTTTTGATTACAACAGATCTACAAAGGCCTGAACTGATGAATTGGGACGATTAAAAAGAACAAAAATCAAGAAAGAACTTTGTCTTGAAAAAAAAATTATATAACTTTATAAGATATAACTATGAATAAAAATTTTTTAATGTTTTCTGACCTCCTATCAGTAGTTAAATCTCTGATTCTTTTCCTTCAAACTCTTTTATTTTGCGTCTTTCTTTTCTTTATTTGTTCTTTTGTAGTTTATATATTATATCCAGATATGTTATCTGGCTGAGTTTTTTTAAAATTACTTTATTAAGTGGGCAAAAGGTAAATATACTTCTATATTTTTTAAACTGTTAATATCTAGCAGTAAGAGTTTTTTTTCTTTTCTTTTTTCCGCTATTTTAATATCAAAGAGATCCATAAAATGCTTGACTGAAAATTGCCAAAATTATAGCCTGTTTTGCAGATTTACTCATATATGCATTTTTATCTTTCAATAATGTATATAGTTCTTTTATACTGTAACATGTAATAAGTGTAACAACCTTTCAAACAAGAAATAGATTAGATTGATTTCAATTTACTGATGATTATTTTTTTATATTTATTACTAGAGCTGATGTATCCGATGATAAGTGGAATAAAAATTTCCTACTATTTTGTATTAATAAAAACTTAACTAATAATTGTCAAGAAATAATTACTTAAATTTTCCTTATTCTTTGTTTGATTAAACAATATTTTATGAACTAGTGATATGATAAAAATTACAGTTATTACTTTAGATTAGCTGCTGTTGGATACTTGCTGTAAACATCATTTGATAAAAGATAAAAATATAAGAAATAATAGTATTTGGTAGAATCCCAAAACGCATGCCAATAATAGTTTTTCAATCAAAAACATGTAATATTTTAATGTGAAAATTACTGAATGCAGAAAACAATAACTTAATGATTAAAAAATAGATCTATATCTTTTGGTTTTAACTAACACGTTTTTGAAATTTTAATGAATTCATTCTAAAAATGGAATGATAACATGGTAGATATACCCCCCCCCCCTTCTATTGTCTCTAGCTAACTCTTGTCTTTGATTGTAAAAGCGAAAGATTCACCAGAAAATTTGACTGCATTATAAATGAATTTATATAAAGAGAAAATGAACAAGTATTCAAGAAAATCAATTTTTTTCATAAGGCTACGAGAATATGAAATCGGAACGAAATATTATTATGCGAAAGAATACAGGAAAAAAACATTTCACAATTGGCTACGTGCCAAATCTGGGCTGCTTGTTCAGACGCCACGTCGTTGTCGAATGTAGGTGAAGAAGATGCCGTTTTCTGCTTTCATTGAACGCTTGGCAAGTATAAAGTGATAATTTTTGTTTTATTATATAAATATAGTTTTATTATATATATAATAAAGAGAATAAGCCTAAACCACCTAAAGAAAATGCGTATAAGATACTGAATGAATTCATATACAATTGTACAGCTCAGTAATTGAATCACAGGTAATATTGTGCATGCTATTATGTAACTGATAACGAATGAATTCCTTTTCAGCACATCTTCAGTCTAAGAGAATAACTATTAATATCCCTAATCATAAGGTTGAATTAATAATTAATTAATTAACGTTGGAAGTATTAAAATATTAACCTGCTCATCTCGGGCAGGGATTATAAACTGACTTCGAGCTGATAAAAATGGTTATGACGACGCAATGGATAGCCGAAGAACGCATCAAAAATTTGCTCTCTGTGTAATTACACCATTGATTAATGTTCACCGGTGTAATTACTCAGAGAGCAAATTTTTGATGCGTTTTTTGGTTATCCAATGAGTCATGACTTTTTTTTATCAGCCTCTTCCGAACTCATTTTTTGTATACTTTCTTCGTTTTTATTATCACGCCAGAACATGAATGTTTTTAGGATGAGGTTTTTGGCGTCAACAAAAATTCGTAGGCGAAAAATAAGAAGATTATTATCTTCACTAGCATATCATAAAATCAGCTTTAATAATTTATCATGTAAGAACATGATGTTGTTTTTAGGATGAGTTTTTTGGTGTCAACCAAAATCCGTAGACGAAAAATAAGAAAATTATTATCTGCACTAGCATCTCATAAAATCAGTTTTTAATAACGTGTTTCCATTGCATTTACAAAAGCTCTGATTAAAAAAATAAGTTAATGACTACAGCAAATAAAACTCTGAAAAATGTTATTTTGAGTGCGTGCTTATATGAAATGAAATAAATAGGAAGTGTGATATTTTTTTAAACAATAAATGAGAGACAGAGTTTTTTGGATTGTTTGCAATACTAAAGTGATCATTCAATGAAACAATAAAAAAAATGAGAAAAAAATATAATTCAACTCTCACGAGCACGTGGTGCTTGGTCGTTCAAGAAATGATGTTCTGGCATGATACATTGATTGCATAGCAGATTTCATTTTAATCTTTTTTTCCAATTTGGATTATTCATCATTCAATCTCAAAACATAATCAAATTAGATCAAAAATTTTAAAAAAGAGCAATTAAAATTATTTCTTGGATTTTGATTATTCATCATTCAATCTTAAAATGTAATCAAATTAGATCAAAACTGAAAAAAAAGAGTAATTAAAATTATTTCTTGGATTTTGATTATTTATCATTAAGTCTCAAAACATAATCAAGTTAGATAAATAATAAAAGAAGAGTTAATAAAATTATTTCTTGGAGTGCAGTATCTTCACAATTCTATTTGGCTCTGATAGTTGAATGTGGAAGTTTGAAGGAGGATACCTGCTCAAACGTCTTCTAACCATGGTTCAAAGATGAGAGATCCTTCCAAAATATTTCCAGGTGTTGCTTTAAAACGAGACAATCATTGAAATTAAATCTAAAATCTAATCGGCTAATGTAAGAAAACAAAAAATACATAATTAATTATTATTACAGTACTATGATGTTAAACGTAAAATGCAGCATAAAACAAGTAAGCGGAGGTATTGTTCTCGTCATCTGACCTCGATTCAAAATTATGGGATGCCTTCCAAAATAGTTTAATTGCTGCTTTAAAATGCGACAGTAATATCACTGAAAGTAAAAATAAGACTGCTCGTATTCTGGATTTAATAAACCAAAGTAAAGAAGAACAAAATGTATAATTAATTATCTTCACAGAACTACGAAGCTAAACACAGAAAGCGGCATAAGCAAGCAAGCAAGCTGAGATGTAAACTCTTTTGTTGCTTTTGTTTTTATGTTTATGCGCATATGCGTATTATGAGTGCTTTGTATATGTGTGCGAGATAGAGATAGCTTAAACTTTATAAAGAACCTTTCGGCTACGAAAAATTGAGAAATAATTATCAACTGAAATATCTTTCCAGAGTAGACACATTCTTTAGAAAAATTATAAAGATACGAGAGGGGAAAAAAGTCTGATTTTTTATAAAGAATTTTATTTACTGCATATATTCACTCAATAATGGGCTATTCACGACAAAACCAGGCATATTTAGCACGGTACAATGAATAAGTACTTCCGAATTGTGATATTCGTCACGATTTCTTTTCATAACTGAAGCAAAAGCGAGCGGAATTAAACTAGAATTAGAACTCAAAGTTTGAGGCTGCTTCTGAAACACTTAATAATCTGACTTAGATCAAAACTTTTGCTTTAAGCTGTTGAAAATTATTTTCCCCTTTTCCTGTTTTAAATAAAAGAAAATTTTCTTCGCCCGAGGAAAAATGTAAATCGTGGGAAAGCCGACTTTTAATCGCAATAACATCCTTAATAGAATTTTGAGAAATGAAAATATAGCAAAATGCAATAGATGTTTATTTTATTTTTCGCTCTTTTTACGAATAAGTGAATTTTCTGTTGAATAAACACTTTCACAAGCTGCTTTTTAAGAAGAATATTTTTCACTTCTTTCATTTATGCAATTTCATTATTATTTACTACATGTATTTATGTATCAAGTACTTGTTTTTATGAAGAACCATCGGTAGTGATATCCTCAGAGCTTCTTCGCATATTCTTGAATAAACTTGTTACGATAGAGAACGCTTTATATAGCAATGGATTACAAAAGTGATGAAATGTTAACTTTTGATATGAATTTATCCTTTTTCAACTTTACTGAATCTATCTTTTCGTTTCTCTGCCATGCGGTTTATTCCAAAAATCGAATTTGCGTTTAGATATGTCTTCTTAACTGATTGAAATAAAAATTTGACACAAATCTGCACTTGTAGTCACAAAATCCCATGAAAAAACTGATATATTTAAGTGACTGCTTTTTAGAGTTATCGTCGAAAGCACAGACTGACAGATAGTCAACCCGTCGTTAGATTTGGTTCAAAATTAGACAGGTGTCTATACTATAAATGTTAAACCTGTGTACCGAATCTTATTTATATAGCTCTCTTCCTTTTGTGATTATCGTGTTAACTTATATTCGAACAGCCGGACAGATGAACTTCCTCCAAACAGATTTTACTCGAAATTTGTAAGAAATCAGCGAATATGCTGTTAAGACCTTATATCAAATTTCAACAGTGTAGCTTACGGTATTTTTGAGTTATTTTAGTTATAAACACAGGCAAACATGTTCTAAAAACTAATTTTTCAAATCTCTTATTAGTTTACATTCTTCCTGTGTGTGTGTTTAAATTTCCAATCGTTTATAAAATACTTTTTATTCGTCCATTTAAGTTCAAAAAATACATTTTTTTTTCAAATATTAATTCCTTAATTAAACTTAATTAATTCTTAACACTTTAAATAGAGTTTTAGCAGTTTGTAATGAAAATTGAAATCAACGGGCAGTAGCTCAATTGTTAAAATGTGAAGATTTCAATATTTTTCAAGTGAAGAAAAAGAATGCGAGTTCTATTCTCGTGAAAATCAATCGTTTTTCGTTAAGTTATCTATATTAATTGTAATTTTTTAAATAAAAAAAATAACAAATAATTTTTTTCTTTGTTGTTCTAAGTAGGAAGTCACTTAATTTTTTTTATTACTAGTTGTTTTCTTTCTTGTTTAACTCATGGTGCTCTAAAACATGGGGAACGTAAAAAATCTACCTTTTGGAATTTTTGCTATATCTATAATTTATACTTGGTATATGAGAATGTATAAAAGGGGAAAATTATATACTCCATATTTTCTTCTTTAACAGTTAATTAATTTCCCTGTTCCAGAATTTATTCTTTATATAGAATGTTGAGGGGAAAGACTTTAGAAGAAAAGTAGAAGTTTAGTTCAGTTATATTAACGTTCCGTTTTAAAGCAATACTAGGCCTATCTTGGGACGGACCTTGTAATTTTGAACAGCGCTTAGATGCCGAGGGCGACACCTGAGTCTCGAATTCCCTTAAATTTCACCTTCTATTGTCAAACGATAAATTATGCAGCTTATCGTTTTTTTTTATTCGTGATGCTACAAGCGCAACATTGTTCTTGAAATGTATTTTTAAAAGATTTCATTCTTAGAACAAGGATAAATTATTTTTGCCCATTTGACTTTTAAAAATCCCTTTAACACACTAATGTTTTATCCTTACATCACATCCCCCCCTTCCCTTTCCCTTTGCCTCCAGCAAAAAAAGAGAGAGAGAGAAATCTCTCGAGCCCTATATAACTCGACTGAAAGTCCTAAAATGACGTTTAAATACATTTTACCTATGACGATTAAATATATTTTAAAAGAATATCCACAATTTAATAATCAATGCATCCGTTGCTTCATCCTTCCCACATCGAATTAAAAGACATTCCTCATAAAGGTGCCCTCCTCCATCTTTTTATCTTTTAAAAAAAGGATCCGCTTTTAATCTCTTATTTGATTCTTAAACAACTTTTAGATTGTACTTTACCATACGACTACTTTTAGCAGATTTTACAGGTTGGCAGTACCTGGAAAATTACGTATTTTAGAAACAAACTTTTAAAAAAGAAAATGCTATCTAGGATCGAAATTTTCAAGTTATCATGTGAGAACGTTATTATTTTTAAGTCATTATTTGTCTTGACTAATTTAAGGCAACAACCAGTTTGAAACAATCACGAAACTTCTCTATCGGTCTTTATCTCCCTCTCTCTCTCTTTGT
>JAOUZG010042725.1:5580411-5608511 GCA_026289955.1 Argiope argentata
GACTACAGCAAATAAAACCTAGAAAAATGTCATTTTGTGCACGTGATGATATGAAATGAAATAAATAGGAAATAGGATATTTTTTAAACAATAAATGAGAGACAATTTTTTTTGAATCGTTCGCAATACTAAAGGGACTCATTCAATGAAACAATTAAAAGGGATTAAAATATAGTTGAACTTGCACTAGCACGTGATGCTTGGCCATTCAAGAAATTATATTCTGACATGATACACTGAAATATGCATAACAGATTTCATTTTAATCTTTTTATTTTTTTTCCGCAAAAAATAACAATTTGATGGTGGATATTTATTAGATAGATTCAAATCTTGATCTGGTTGTGCTGATTTAGTATTCTTTTCATCGGTCTAGACAATTAATATGTTTTATAAACAATATAAAACAAAAATTACATCATTACTTAAACACCAATAACATGAGTGAAAATATATCATTTTGGTCCAAGACTTGCTTAACAATAATTATTTAACTATTTCTGCAAATTCAGGTCAATTTAATCACCACACGCTATTACATATCAAAAGAAAAGAAAAATTGTTTCTCTAATTCAAATCGCCATACCTTTTTATCATTTTCATTCACAAACAGAGAGAAAAGAATTGAATTTCATTTTACAAAATATCATACTTTATTTTATTTAAATGCCTAGTAATAAAAGAAAAGTAAGAAAAGAAATAATTATGATGCCTTCTGTACCAGTGACAAAATAACACGAAAAAAAGTATCGAAGTTAAATGTGAGTCATGAAAATTGAAGGCTGGACCTTGTATTATTCTTGCTTTCCTTTGCAACATTATGAACCGATTATTACACATGACCATTTGCAAAAAAGGTTAATTAACACTTATCGGTTAAATTACATTTCCATTTAGCAAATAAAAAATTGTGTTAATTGACTCTGGAATTAGATTAATTCAATTAAAATATGTCATCTACCATATGGCACATTTAAGTACTTTAGTATCTTTAACTTAGTGATTTGAGATGTCGGTCATATTTTTTTATATCAATTATTACTTTATGTATTTATTTTTCAATACATTTTGTGCTAATTGGGATATCTTAATTAATTCAACTATGTCTGATTGTAGACGTCCTCTAAAAATGACATGATTGTTTCTCATAACTTTGCTTTTTATATTGAAAAGTTTTCTATGCTGTTGCCTTGGCATTCTACAAAATCAATTATCTGTATCGAATATTTATAAGACATGTTTTATATATAAAACTTTGTTTCCTATTAAAGAGACTAGAGTATGTTTTGGGACATATTCTTGCAAACAATTTTGTAAAGTTTGATACAGGTGGGCAATTTTGATATTTCCGAAAATGAAAATTACTTGATACATTTCTCAATCACTGCTTCAAATAATTACTAGCTGATTCTTTACAAATAACAGTACAGCATTTGCTTAGTGATGTCTGTTCCTGAAGATTAAACAATATACCAAATTTCATACATCCAGCTTGTTGCTTTTAAGCTATCGTGCTTACATAAACTGAACCATACAGATAGAATAATTTTTTTAATGGACTTTGTTCCAAATGTGATGTATACCTACAATTTTTATATTTAAATCACATATTTAAAATTTTGTTCTTATTTTAAATTAGCGAATTCACAGACAAATAGACATATTAATTTAAAATTAGAAAAAGGTTTTCGACCTAAGGGTCTAAGTAATAAAATAGATTTAAAAAATTTAATTCGAATTTTTTAGATAATGAATTTATTTAATTTGATATTTGGAAAAAGTTTTAGGGATTAAATGAACTGTAAACTAAGTATATCATTGAAATTTCCTAAAAATTTTCCATTTATCCAGTTAACAACGGAATTTATTTTTTAAGTCTCTCAATGCCCTCCCTCTATTTTATAAGTCATACGATTGCTCAAATACACTTCAAACACAATACAAATAGTTGCATAACAAATTTTCCAATAATAATAATACGAAGAATAAGATTTCATTCTTATTAGATAAAAAATTACACATTGATTACGCTAAAATAAGGGTTTGAACTGATGATTATACACATCAAACGCAATTAATAAATATGAATAAAATTGAAAACATTTGTTAAATTTTACAAATAAATAAATAAATAATACTGAAGTTATTTTTTTTATCTCCAATTTTATTTGCACCGTCTAAATTTAATATATCCCTGAATAGTACAAAAGAATTTGGAACATTATTGAGGATCTTAGATTAGTTATTAAGTTTTGTCTTAAAGGAAACCACTTTTTTTAAATATAAAAAAGCTGTTATAGAAAAAAAAAGTAATAAAGAAATTAAAAACATTTATGCAGATGCTCAATTTCAATTCCTTTTATTTTTATATTTATATCAAAAAAGAAAATTAATCTTTCAAATTATTCTCTAACCCAATGGATGATTTTGGGACTTTTAAAGTTTTAAGTATTATAGTTTCCAATACATTTTTAATGTTAAATAGTTAACACCAAATTATCTTTTACAATATTAATAAATATTTATTTATATTTCAATGAATATTTTTATTCTTATATCAGTATAATTCTATTCTTTCTGATCATTTGATTTCAAAAACAAATCTTTCCGCATTTGTTTTGTAGGTCTGTGAGTTATTTTTTTTTCTGTCCACAGTATGGGTTTGAAATCACAGGGCCAAATCGTTTGGGCACAACCTATAACACCTGGCGTAGTACATTTCGCCTGAAGCGCAAGTGCAGCTGTTTTTGAGTTAGAAATGCTGGTTCAGGTTCTTACTCTGTATCTTTTTCGCCTTTGCTCATTTCCCGCCAAGAATTCTCACGGAGAGCGTTCTAAGAATTCCAAAGGCTGAATCTGAGTTCCAAAAGCGCATGTCCTTCATTATTTTTACGATCTTTGTGGAATTATGAATTAGAGTTCGATATAGTACTTTATTCTGTTTGTATGTGGTAATAAATAAATGAATAAAATAAATAATAATAACAATAATGAAACAAAATGAATAGAAACAGCTATGAAATAAAGAACCAATATCTTCCTACACAATCTATCCATCTATATATAAAAGGATATATTCTTGTTCTTAATGTGTGTGTGTTCGTGTCCATACAAATCCATTGAGTCAGGAAATGGCACGCTGATAGTCTAAATGCTGATTCGGTGAATTCAAATCCCGAATTTTCAATTTAAATAGAAGAATGCTATTTTGTGTTATTATGGATGCATGTGATAGCGCAATCATTTCTTAAAATGGCAAGAAAAAAAAAGTTTTGATATTTGAATAAAAAAAATAATTGCCGTTCTGATGAAATTTATTTTGAATGTCCAAACAATTTATTCATTTTTGTGGAATTTTCAAAACATAACCAGTTTTCTCGGAACACTTCAAGAAATAAAATTAAAATTCCAGGATTTTAATTTTATGGGGTTAAATAATTTAACTTTATTATTATGTATTTCAAATTTTAGATTTTAGAAGAAGCAACTTCCGAAATCTTTTTTTCAATGATTTTGAGTAAGAAACATGTATTCCTGATTTAAAATAAGAACATTCGTGTAACTTTTTCAAATAATAATAATTATTATTATTTCTTTTCCTGATGAGGTTATAGATATTTTTAACATTAATTTGGTGTTGGAAATTGTGGGTGGGGAAGGGGTTTTTTTTGGTTGCATTTTGCTAGATTAATGATTGACATTCTTTCCAATTTTAACTTAGCAAGAAGGAAAATGCAAATTAATATTCCTTGAATCATGTCAGCGACAACATGGTGCGGATGCTCTATTTTCGCTTAGAATGGCATAATAAAAATATATTAATAATACTACAAGCCTCCTACGTCTTTATATCACTTCCGAGAAATTATTGAGTCCGAATTTAGTGTAATTTTTTCCTCTCTTTTTTTTTTTTTTTTTTTTGCAATACTATACATCATTTAATTAAATTTTTCCGTTTCGGAGTCATCATATTTGCCTTTGTTTATTTAGACTGATAGACGGTGAAATGTTTTTCGAATCTAATTCAAAATTGTAAAAATATCTGCATTTCTAATTATGAAGCCACGTGAGGTAAAGCAAAAAAGACGCATAATTGATATTTAAATAAACTGGTGAAAATTCAATTAAAGACCAACAGTTGTGGCCTCCGAAAATTTTCTTATTTACTCTACAATAAAAGCATTATCACATAGAATTGGGGACCCTCACCAAAACTGAGAATGACATCAGTTCTCAGATTTTTATTTACAGTGTCTCACACTAGAAAACAGCCAGCTTCGTAATATAGTTAAGAAAGACAGTGCTTGTGTATCAATTGCATGGTAATAGCGAATATACGTCATGATATACCGATCATTCAATATCTCATACTAAATTATCATTTAGTATGGAATCTTTTTCGTTAAATCATGCGATTTATACACTATTCCAAAAAATCAAATACGTATTTTGAACGCCTTTTTTTTCGAATGATTGAAACCACAATATAACATAAAAAATAATAATCACTCAGTCACAAACCACATTTCCTTTATCGATGATATTACGTTTTTGAGTACTGCGATTAAATAATTAGAAAGTACAGATCGACAGACGATCAGACCTTTGACAAACTCAGTTCAAAATCTGATAAGAAGCTGCATTTCAGATGCTGAAAAGTGTGAACCAAATTTCATTTTTCTAAGCTGTTACTGATTCGAATTAATATTCTTGGATACATACAAAAATTCAGATCAACAAATAATTCACCCCTTAATGTGTTTAGTTCCCAAATTGAGCAAAATTTTGTACCAAATTTTAGCTATCTAGATCTTTTCGTTTTGCAGCTATGGTGTTACCCTGCATTTGGACAGCCGGCAAATTTTATTTCAATGAGTTTTGATTAAAATTTGGTTGAGTATATTTTCGTATAAAATCCGTATCCCAAATTTCATCCATTAAGCTCAAATCTTTTATGCGTTATAAATATGTGTTATATGTGCATTATAGACAAGTATATTTTCAAAAATGTGTTTCAAATATATATATATATATATATATATATATATATATATATATATATATAGAGAGAGAGAGAGAGAGAGAGAGAGAGAGAGAATATACTAAATTTTCAAAGTTTTTATGCAGTATTTTACTGCAATTTTAGAAAACAATATTTAAGGAAAAAAACGAATATAAGTTAATTTCAAAGAGATCGACTGCGGTTTTGTTATGTTTTTATTTTGCTGATTTATATTTGTGGAAGGAATATTTTCAGCTGCGATTTTAATTAAAAATGAATGCTGAATACGATTGCGATAAGAAACTGTTTCATGCATAAAAGAAATGAAAATACAGAAAGATATGTCGAAATTAACTACAACAAAATAGACTAATTCATTGCATTAATCCTTATCGATAATAAAACATAATATTTAGATATTAGTTATAATTAACTACTAGCTTTTACCCGTGACTTCATACCCATGAAAAAGGACACAACTTACATAAAAACTATTTTTCAGTGAGTACCTGAAATAAAGCAGAACAACAAATCAAGTCCGTATTTCTTTAAAATCAAATTGAATCTATTTTATTTATCGATCGAGACTGAGATAGCTACAACAGTATTATACACATAATTTTTGAACGTTTAATTAAAAGGAAAACACAATTGTCAACAATTACAACTCACAGCACATGCGGGAATTTTCAATGCCAACTGGGGCGATCAAAATGTGTGAATTTTCTACACCAGTTGGAGTAACACAATACAGATTAGATATTTTTCATTTCCTTTATTCTTTTTTTATTTCAATTCAAAAATACTTCAAAAATAATTAGAAAAATCGATTAATTAATAATGTTTAATTTTAAATGCCTCAAACACCTAAAAAACAATTAGAATCGTTTGAAACAATTGGTTGGAAATACGTTAATCCTAACCTCATTAGCATGGTGGAAGTGCAAACTGAAATCTTACTCATTTGGTGATGGGGAAATGAATATTTTTGGCGAGAAGGCAAGAAAAGTGTCTTTTTAACTATTTTCCGAGCAATTTTCCAGCTTTTTTTCTCTATAAGAACCTTCCTCGTGTCTTAACAAAAATATTTTTTAAAAAAAATAGTCAAATTGGTCAAGGCGTTTTCGAGTTTTGCGTTTAGCAACACATTTGACTACTCATTTTTTTTTATATTGATCATTTACAAGGAATTCACTATTCCTCTATTTATTACACTAATTAAGTTCCATAAAATATTTTCATTTAATTAAATAAAAATGCTTTATTGTCTGAATATAAATATTCCATTTTTAAATGGGCAAGGTATTTTTATAGTGCATGTATTACTATTTTTTATATTCTTATTATTTACGTTATGTAAAATCTGAAAAGATTGAGAACCGTTGCTCTAAAAAAAGGCCGATGATATTAAATAGCTCAAGTATGGCTTCTCCTAAATTGCACGACGATGCTTTGCATAATAAAATAAAAAGGATCGAACACTAAGGCCGAACAATTTTTTTGCTCTCCAACACAATCCAAGTTGAGAGGCTTCAGTTTCATACTTTCCCCCCTTCTCACATTCATTGATACGGAATAGAAAGAAAAATAACAAAACATCAGATTTGCCCGTTTATATCTCGCTTAACACATGGATGGCTTCGTTGCTTTCACAAGGTGCTGTTAATATGGTTTTAAAACAGACAATGTAAAGGGAAAGAAAATGATAAAAATATTGGATTCAAGTGTATTTTGGAAATGTCTGCATAAGGACATATTGAATATTTTTCGAAAAATTGGGTTATTTTTTAAAATGGACTAATTATAGCTAATTCAAAGGAATAATCTATAGAAATAAAAATGAATCGCCAAATGTGTTGCTAAACGCAAAACTCGGGAACGACCAATATAACGGAACCCAATTTGGTTAACTTTTTTTAAAGTATTTTTTCGTTCAGACAAGAAGAAGATTCTCATAAAAAAAAGAGAAAAAACGGAAGAATTGCGAAGAAAATGGTAATAACGACACTTGTCTTACTTTCCCGCCAAAAAATGCAAAGGACTTCAGTTTTTGTTTTTACCACTCAAATGAGGTTAGGCTTCACATGTTTTCGACCATTTATTTCAAACGATTCTGTTTGTTTTCTTTAGTGTTTGATGCATTTGAAATTAAACATTATTAATTAATCGATTTTTTTAGATTCATTTGAAGCACTTTTGAATTAAAATAAAACCGAATAAAGGAAATTAAAAATTTCTAACCTGTATTGCGTTACCCCAACTGACGTAGAAAATTACATTTGGATGATCCCAGTTGGTGATGAAAATTCACGAAGTGAAGAAAATCATGAAGTGTGTTGTAATTGTTGTCAATTGTGTTTTCATTTTATTTAAAAGTTTAAAAAATATTTGTATAATATTATTGTAGCTATCTCAAACTCGATCTATAAATAAAATAGATTTGTCTTGATTTTAAAGAAATACGGATTTGATTTGGGGTTTTGCTTTATTTCAGATACACACTGTAAATAAATTTTTTTAGGTATTTTCGAGCTTAAAAGAATGAACTATTTTTTCTTAGTTTAATTTAAATTTCTTTTATTCAAAACTGCAAAAAATGTATATACATAATTTCTTTAGTGCTTTCTTAATAATAATTAAATACAACGCTCCATGTGCTAGTATTTGTAAGTTTGCCAATAAACTGCAAAAAACAACAACATTTATTTGCAAACAACTTTGAAAATATAAAGGAAGGAGAAGAAAACCTAAGAATGATACCTTAAAACTTAAATAATATTCTACTTTAATTTGAAAACGTTCAAGTGCATGGCAACAATAAATCTAAGGAATGCATAAAATCAGAAAAAATTCAAAGTATATCAGAAATCCTGAAGCTCCCCAAAGTATCAGGCCCACAGACGATTGACTATTTAGCTTATTTGATAATCCAGTCCTGGATCTGCATCTGAAAGGAGTCAGTTTTAAGCGCAGCTTCGAAACTAATTAATCTTTATTAATTAATTAAGATCTTCACATAATTAAGCTTATTAATTTCATATAATACTTTTTCACTCATATTTTTGCAGACATAAGTTTTTCGATAAAGTTCATTACATCTTTAAGGATATCCCCCCCCCCCTTTTTTTCGTCATTGGTTAGAACAGTTAAATGGAGTGAGAAAAATAACATACCTTCCCTTACTTTCTAGGAAAATCTATCTCCTTAATGGGAAAGGAGAAATTGTTAAAGTTACAGTAATGTACCATTTTAAGAGGAGGGGAAAATGTTATATAACCACTCTTCGTTTTGTACAAACGAGATGTTTCAAAGGTTAATCTAGATTAACTATAACAAAGTTCCGTTTTAAAATATTACTAAGGCTAGTTTGGCTGGGACATCGGGAGTTTGAAACATCGTCAGATGAAGAGGACGCCGCCTGAGTTGGAATCTCCACTCCAATTGGTGGAAGGAACGGATTGAACATGCGCTAAAACCACTTAAATGATGGTTCTTCTTTGGAATCGGGTCTTGAACCTGAAACTCTCCAATTGGTTCAAAAGTTATGAAGGAATTGGGAATTTGATGAAATGATGATCCACAGACTGGGAAATATACGGTATTCTAGTTCATTGTAATTTTCAAACATTGTTTCACAGACAGGCTTATATATAAATATTATTTGATCCCCCCTCCCAGAAACCTAAAGAAATCTGTCGGTCATACTTTTTTTCAACGCTATACTTACAATTCATATTTAAAAAAAAGATAGAATAAAAATCGTTATTTACTATTCTAAAAGTAACTGTGGCAAAGGTATTTCGAAATGATCGGAAAATTCTCTCAATAATTAATGAGGAAAAAAAATCGGTTCAATTTGCATTTGTTTTATGTCTTCCAACGGAAATGACTCATAACGACGGATAATGATAAACATATTAAAAATAGAATATAGGAGTTCTACCTTTCAATTAGAAACAATTTATTACATATATTTTAGATAGGCATTTTTTTGTTTTTGTTTCAAAGATAGATTATTTCTCTGTATAATAATTATCAGAATAGAAGATTAAACAAATAAAGATATTTAAATGAAATTATTTATTCTCTTTACTTATCATAATATAAATAATTTGAGGAAAGAAATATCGGTAGATATGCCGAGAATGTCCAAACGATTTTTTCAAACAAAACGGTAGCGTGATTATAGCTTCTGTTAAGGCCTGGTCATCGTTCAATGAGTTATAAAAACATAAATAGCATTTTTTTTTAAAAAGATTCTTTTTCTTTAACTTATAAAACCAATTAACACGTCATCACATTACACGGCACAATTGTATCTTTTTTTAAAAACTCTTTTGCTTAATTTTATAGACTTTCTGTTGGGCAATTGGTTCCAATATTAGTCTAAAACATACATACATAGATATGTTTTAACTTACTATATACTGATTATATGGAAAAAATATCGAATTAATTGAATAAAATAATTGCAATACTTTTTTTCGAGAATCGTTTTTAACCTTTCTTTTTATAAAATGAAATTCTCTATTTGAAAGATGGAAGTACATTTAACAATAAAAACTATTAGATAAGAAATAAATTAATAAAGTAGATATCTACAAAATATTGTTTATTACTTAATATGTATTAAATTTAAACTATTATATCCGTTTGTGGGGAACAATTTATTGCAGTAAAATGTATAATGCTGAATTAAAAGATAAAACCAAATGTCTAATTTTCATTTCTAGCGTACTTTATCTTCTAAAAAGCCCATTTTGCTTCATAATATTAATTTTAAAAATTGCTCACAAGACATTAATATAACATAGACATTAGTTTTGCAACGGCAAAATTTATTTAAACAACAGGATATAAAAAAAGAATGAGTGTTCAATATAGATTTAATTAAAAATAATTTTAAGAATTATTCTTAATCTTCTGTCGTTCTTTTTCTTATTTTCATTGTTCTGCTACAAGAAAAATTCGTAATGTAATAAGAAAAGGCAGTTCATTGCGTGATCGCAGCAGTATTTGCTGTTTTCTTTTGAGTTAGCAATCTCAGTTGCACTACAGCTATGGCCATAGGAGAAGATATGTGGATATATCACCTTTGTGTTATATTTAAAAACATGAATTTTTGTGCCATTGTACTCAAAAGAAAAAACAAGCGGAAAAATCGTTTTAGGTAAGATATTTTATTATTAAAATCTGAATTATAAATGCTATTATTTCGTTAATATCATGTGTGATTTTAATAAAATTTGTAAGCAAATATCTATTCTAAATAAATAAAAAACACTAAGAATCTAGGCGTTAATCTGGGTAATTTTTCCATATTTTAAATCGAAAGTATGAAAAATATAATAATTTGAAATAAGATTATATCTATTTATGATCAATTCAAGATATTTATTGATTACCAAATATTTATGAGGTTATTTTCAAAATATTGTCAATTTATACTATTGATATTCTCGGACAAAAATCGACCAAAGCTAATTTAAGCTTGGCATCGTTTAGTTGTTTAATTCATGAAATGTAATAATAATAGTGTAATCATACAGTCGTAACTCAAATACCCTTTATAATGGATTTCATGTTCCTTTCTGCACATTTTTCTTAGATATTAAATTATGAAAAGTTGGTTTAAATCAAATGTACTGAACAACAGACAATGTATAAATCTTTTTTTCCCGATAATCATACAAATTCTATCGTACAAATCCAATCGTACAAAAGAATAGTTTTGAGATGCTCCTCATTTGCATAATTGTGTTAGATGAATATTATAATTTCACGATACTTCAAAAAAAATCATTCATGTATATGAATGTTCTGACTCAATATCATCCTTTTCCGAGCCGAACTTATGGAAATTCTGAAGAATTAGAATTCTACACTAGTGCAAATTATTTATGAAATAAAAGTAAGATTTTATCGCTAGGTATCTTAAAATAATAGTTTATTTAAAACATTTTTCTTTTCAATATAAGTCAAAAAGAAAGCTGTAAAAGTATTTTGCTTCTACAAGATTTAAAATGCAGCCGATATATATGAATTTCCTGCTTATAAGTGAATATTTCAACTTGAACATAAATGGATCAATGAATCGAATATGAATGGATTTAGCGTTAATTAAAACTTTTAATGCGTGTATTTTTTTTTATTATTCTTTTAGCAACTTCCTTTATTGTACCCATTATCAATTGTATATAAATTAAATACTAAGGGGAAAAATAATTATTATACTGGCAGTTAAATAAATCGATTATTTTAAATGTGCAACTAAAATCATGTTACAGCTATCTATTTATATACCATATTTTTAAAACCTGTTTGCAAACCGTGTTTTACAAAACAATTATGGATTTTGGATAGTTTTAAAATATCCGCTTTTTTGCCTTTTTATGGAAGGAATATCAGCATAAAATGTAATAAAGTTGTTTAACTTCACTTCGAATTTTATAGATTATGTATATAGATTATAGATAGATTTAAGGTATAGATAGATTTTAGATTTAGATATAGATTATAGATAGATTCAAATAAACATATAGAAAGTATATAGATTATGCATTTTCCAATAAAGTTAACAAATTGCAAACGAAAAAAAAATCAAAGAAAAAAGTTTAAAATTGCAAACGAAAAATATACAGTGGCTCAAACAATTGAGAGTATACCTTACTTTTATTTGATAAATCCGATATTCAATACATATAACACATTTACAGGAAATTCAAAAATATTTTTATTTTCCTATATAACAAATGGTTTAAATTAAAGTAAAAATAAAGAACAATCAACGAAAAATTTCTTAATTGAAAAGTTTTGGAATTATTTTAAATAAACATATGCAAATTTTTGCTTCAAAAAAATTGAGAATACACCAATGAATTTTTTGTAATATCTCACATAGAAAGAAATTATCACAATTTAATTGCATGTCTTTTGGCTTTTTTAATGATATTCAATCATCGTGATATCGATTCGACCAAGTTTTAGTGGTAATTGAAGATGCTTTTCCCTGTTCTTAAAACTTGTTTTAAATAGAAGTTGTTTCTAATTTTGTATTTTTGAACCACTTTTTTGAGTGTAGCCCACAGATAGCCACAGATTCAATAGCATTGATGTCAGAGTACTGAAGTATCGTTTGTATATGCTGTTTACAGAAAAAATGTCACATTTCGGCATTACTTGCATTCCGTTTGGGGTCTGTATATAACTGTATTTAACTAAGAGATAATATTAATTTCTTTTTAAAAGCACATTTTTTTTAAAAAATATGCAAAGCTTTATGATTTGAAAAAATAAATTTTTATGTCATATATATTTTGAGTCAAATTGTATTTAGTAAAATCAGCATATTTTTTTTCGTTTTCTTTCATTTAATGGAGAAGTCGAAAAACGATAAATTTATGAATAAGAATTAAAAATAACATTAAACAGTCTCACTTGCAGTTAGATTTTAAACAAATTTTCTGCTTCCATCATTTGTTGGATATTGATTTAACAAGATATATATATTGCTTAATTAAAAAAAGTGTAGCCTGCCAAAAGTATTACATATTGATTTAACAAGATATATATATTGCTTAGTTAGAAAAAAGTGTAGCCTGCCAAAAGTATTGCATTTTCTCTGCCGCTTTTTTGTTTTCTTGCTTTGCCATTGAATTCATAATTTTGGAATGAAACAAAATTAGAACTAACAATCAGTGCATTACATTATAACAAGTTACCTTACAGATAAGACATTTTGAATGAGGTACAAATTGACGTCCTTTAAAATAGAGGAATTATTTAAATGTATTTCTTAAAAAATAAACAAATTTGATGAAAAAAATTATAAAGGATGTTCAGCAAAAGTATATAATACTAAAAAAGGTAAATTAAAAAAAATAATAATAATAAAAAGGCGATAACTTTGCTATGTCAACAACAATTTATAAGCAATTAAAAGGGAGTAAATACATATAAGCACGGATGAAATTTCTAGTAACTGAGAAAATGTACATGAATTTTAGAATTAAGTTTCTGATATTATTAAATTCGTTATCCTCCCAAAAGTTACAACAATCAGTATAAGTAGCTTATTTATTGTATTCTGCTTCTTTCTTCATATGGATATATTTAAAAATTATTTTAAACTAGCTTGTACCTGGTGAGATTGTAGAGATAATTATGGAAATATCGTTTGAAAATTGAAAATAGGAATGATAGAAAGAAAGATTTTTATTTCCTTGTGCACAATAAATGCATTTATTAAAATTGAATGGCATATAAAAAGAGATATAGATAATATTTATTCATTTTCTTGGCTTTAGATATAGTAATTGTATTATGACTGTAATCTTCATTCAAGTGCAAGCAATAATTTCGCTAAGTTTTATTGCAATACGATGAACGGTATGGTAGCGTATAAAAGACGAAAAACAAACAATCATTTTTATCTATTAGATTACGTCACTTATTTTATGTATAGTAGAGAATATATATTTTAAAATATTATGATATTTTAATAGGAAATGTTCTCTAATTGCTGGTTTACTCAAAATGACTGTATAGGAGAGATATACAGAAATATTGAGTTTTAAGTTGACATTTTTGTTATGGCCTCATATCTCTGTAGAAAGCGATTTTTTACAATTTTAATATCAATTAAAAATGGAATACTTCTCTATTTTAAATAAATTTTCATTTTTTTATACATTATATCTTGCTATGAAAACTTCTACACCGTGCATAGCGAGGGAGATCGAAGAAGGGATACGCGTTATACAAACCCACTAAATTAAGAAAGAGTCATGGATGAAAAAGATTACACGAATATAGTTTTTAAAAGCCAAATATGTGGCAGGAATGGCAAAAGAACATTATGATTTTGGAACCAATTATTTTCGAGTGCGAGGAAAAATATATCTTCATAAGGTCTCGGCAGCACCATTTACTTTTATTCTTTCTGTTTTTAAGTGTCGAATTGTTTTAATTGGGGAATAAATGTCTATAAAATCTCCATTTTATAGATATTTATAAAATTTTATTTTTTAAATTGCGTTTACTAATTCTAATTATAGAATCCAGTTTTCATATATTTAGAAATGTTGTAACTCTTCTATTTCAAGCTTTGTATGCATTATCATTTCCAGTTCTTCTCTAAAAAAAGTTTTTAATTCATTAAATTATTTTTGGAATTAAGATATAAATTTAATTAGTTAAATATGTGTAAACGCAGTTCTAAACAAAAGAAAGAATAAATTGAAACAGCTCAACTCCGCTTCATTGATGAAAATTGTTTTTTTGTCGGCGTTTTGTATCGACAACATTTCTACGAGCCGCTCATGGAGTTTTGCTCAGCCACGTGGGATAAAGCTTTTAAATGTTGCGCGGAATTAAAAAGTTCGTTTGTTTTTGTTGTTAAAAATAATTTAAAATTTTTGAGACCCCTGGATGTTATAAATAATCTGTGTTGAAGGTAAGGCTTTACATTTATTTAATATTTAGTAAAATTCATGTGTTCTAATTAACCATATTGGAAATTTAAAGTACGACACGTTATTTCAATAGGTTACATGTGCTTACCGGTTTAATTTAATTGAATTGTTTTACATAATTTTTTGATAATTGAAGGTAAAAATAATTAAAAATATTTTTGAAGCAAATTATATAGTGTATATTAACTAAACTTAATACAATTATTTCATCCACGTTGCAGATAAATCTAGAAATTTCCAATATATTGCTTTTAGTTAAATGTTTTAAATTATTTGTGTTGTCTTGTATAATTGTATATCAATTTTAATAAAAATTATTAAAAGTAAATTTTTTTTTAATTTTAAGTTCTATTGACTGTATTTCAGTCCATAATGATTTATCTTTTTTAAAGCATAAAATTTAAAGCATCAGTATTATTCTAATGTTAGTGTTATTTAGAATTTCTTATGGGTTGTTACATTCTCTTGCGGCATTTATCGCTTTATGTTGAACAAGTCTTAAGATGAAAATATCATCCTTAAGTTTTTTAATGCATCGCTATGCGCCGAACTTATAAGAAGTAAAAATTATTATTATCCTATTCATTAATTGTAATTGCATCGTATTATATTTATTATTTGACAATAAATTAATATATATTTCAATCATTTAAAAGTAAACTGCTTTTTTAGTTATTTCAAACCCAAGAGACACAATAATTTTTTAGCATTTTTCAACAACTTAAAACTTAATGTCATGAAGTATTTTGTGCAAAAATTCATTGTCATTCCAGAATAGAAGAAACAAGATTTTTTTTAAAAAAAAATTTAACTATTAAATCGTAGATTTACATTTTTCGAAATTTTATAAAGTAAATCTACTTAGGGGTATTTTGTAAAAGTATTTATTTTCATCAAATAATATAAAATTTAAACCCTGCTGTATCAAAAAATATAAATTTGTATATTTTCCTGCTATAAAAAATTAATTTTTATTTAATGCTCTTTTTTAATAAAAATTGAATTCATAATTTTTTTAAAAAAAAATAAAGTAGTTTTTAAACTATCTTATATTCTCTTGAAAACATATATTAAATACACACCCTAAAACTTTTAAGCATCCTTTTTTCTAATTCTTAAGTTTTGTGCATAATTCTTTTAAATATTTTTGACCTTTTAATAAAAATTTTTTTAGTCATTTTGTTAAAGTTGCTTACATTTTTTTTATTAATTATGTCTTAATTTCATAATACCTATTTTGGAGAAAACTAATCTTAAAAGATTAAAGAATCTAAAAGATTTATCATCTAAAGAAGTGGACTTTAGGTGAAACATTTAATAGCTTATAGTATTTTGTAAGCCTGGTAATGAGATTGCATTGACGTTTTAGATACTATTATGTTTAAAGATTATTTGGCTTTAAAATTTATAAAAGTTATGACTATTTTAAGCTAAGATGTTTTATTCTAATTATTTTGATTTGATGATGATCTTAGTGATGGTAATGTTATTAAACCAATAAAATCTTAGTTTTTGCTATCAAGCTGGTATAACTTAAAATATGATGAATTTATTTTTTAATCTTCTAATGTCACTTATTATTTCATTGTCAAGTTTCATTAAAACTTTCCATCTTCCCTAGTTGCAAACAAATCAACTTTTTGAAATACTCCCAATAGAACATTAAGTTTTATTCAAGTAATTGTCCTTAAACTAATGATGAAATTTGACCTTAATCATACCAAACTAATAATCAATGACTCTTCAATAATAGCCAAAATTAAGCAAATATAAATTAAGTAAAAATAAAAATGCCCCCTCCCCCCCAAAAAGGAGCAAATATAAATATATATGAAACACATGTATCTTGTGTTTCAAATATATTTGCTTACTAGGTATAGAAATTTACACAATATTTCCTATTAAATTGTCATAATTAAAGAATTTCTTCAACTCTTATTTAAATGTAATTATCTCAAATAATCACTTTAATTAAAAAAGCAAACTATATAGAATATCAAGCAACTGAAAGATAATTTCTGTTGCATGGTATTTTTTAAAATAACCCTGCATGTTTGAAGTTTATTTTATGGCTAATATAAATTTTATATAGTGTGTTCAGCCTTTGATGTAAAGTAAAAATACTATTTTGAAGTTTGAATTTAGTACAAAATAGCAGTGACAGCTAAATATTAAGCTCTTATTCTTTGCTATAAAATCTTAATATTTATCAAAAAAACTTGTGAAAATAATGCCTTATCCATTCAATATCTTTTATGACTTACAAATGAGATGAAAACAGAAGATTTAGGGCTTGAGCAAGCTTTTTTTCAGCATTGAAAAATTAAACTGTTTAAATAAATTAGTGCGAATTAGAAATAATATTTAAAAGTGAATGGTGTATTTTATATTCATTCAAAAAATCAATTTGTAGTATCTGAAAACAATAAATTAAATAATTAAAATATATAAGTAATTAAAATCTTATTTCCACATCTATAATAAGAAGATTGAGAAGATATATCAATGAATTACACAAAGATTTTTTAATTATTTTTTTTATTTAATATGTAATTGCCTGCTTATATATTTTTTTATTCAAAGAATTTTTGAATTTTAAATGCATTTTAATATAGGGATACATTATATGGTTAGTCTTTTTCTTCAAAGAATGGACTTATTTAAAGAAACAATCTGCATAATTTTAGAGGACTGTTTAATTTTTCATCATATTATTAAAAAAATTGTTCTAATGAATTAAGCTAAGCATTCATATCAATTTTTTTTATTTAGAAGAAATTTTTGGTAGACATTTTAATAATTGAGGAATTAACTTTTGTTGAATTTACATTGTATTTCTTTCCGTTTTCCTTCTTCTCTTTACCATATATATAAAAATATTACATTATTTGACCTTCTCCTAGGTTTCTTGTTTTAGATTGCTAGAAATAAAAATGAATGTCTTTAAAAAAGTTTATAAATATTGATTTTTTATGTACTATTTAATTTTCCCCTTTGATTTTAAAAACATTTTACTTTCTGTATTTTTTTTTCACCATCACCTTTTTTATTTAGTTCAAAATTTTATTACCATATAATAATTATTTGCATTACTGACAGAAAATAAGTATTCATAATTTTAAATCTAATAAATTTTTTTTAAAAAAAATAATCTTATAACACTATAATTGAAAGGAAATAAAAGTGTGGTTCTCTTTCTTTCAAGCCATTATTTTATTGGTATTGTTTATTTTTATAATTCAAGTGAATGAAGAAATTAATAGCTTCTTTTTTATTAAGGTCTAATTTTATTTTAAATTCTAAATTATTAAATTTATTTGCATAGCTTCCTAATGGATTAGAGAAGGGGAATAGCTTCCTAACTTCTCTCTCCAACCCATCTCTCCCCTTCCCTCTGCCCCTTTCTTTCTTTGTAGAACCCCCAAATACAAAAGAAGGGTGGGGAAGAAAACTTCTTAGTTCAGTGATTGGAACATGTAAATTTTTCTCCTTTTACCCCCCTGAAGTTGTAGCCAATTGGCTCCTAGTTCTCTGATGTCTATTGGTCTTAAATTTTAGAAAGGCTATATAATCTGGACTTGTGGCCTGTGAGACCATTATATGTGTTTTCCAGACCATCTAGCAGATTATTAGGACTTCTCTCTTCCTATTTCGAAAAGTTTCATTTGAAGTGAGTGTTTTTTTTTTTAAAAATAGTCTTTTCCTTTCATCAAAGATAAATGTATTTTTCATTGTTTTAAATTTTTTTTATCCTTCAAACCTATTTGGTATCCCAGGCATTACTTTTCAATAGCTGTTATTTATTTAATAATTGGGGAAATTATATGATTTTTTTAATTGGCCCTCTACTTTCATATATTATTTTTACGAAAAAATTTGTCAAACATCCTTGTATTGTAGTATTTTAAAAATATGTATGACCAGATGCTGATTTTTGAAATTCTTAGATAAATATTTTTTATTTCAGTTAATAGGTAAAACTAAGACTATATAGATATAAAAAGAATCATAAATTTATTTTATATACTTTCTTTGCAGTGATTATTTGATTTTTCATGATATTTAAGTAAATTCTTCAAATTCCATTATTGTTTTTATCTGGCTTTCCAAATTTATTGAATTGTTACTTTTACTATTGATTAAAGCAAAAAAGTTCTAATTTAATCATTTTAGTTTTACCATCTAATTGAGATAAAGCTAATAAAATATTCATTTCGAAATTTGAACTGAGATAGAATTAAAAGACTGTGAAATACAAATTTAACAGGCATGAATAAGTTCTTTTTATTTATACTTGATAAATTTTTATCTAACATTTTTTTATGTTAAAAATGTGAGAATTGGTTTAGGAGAATTTAATTTTTGAAATTATTGAACATATTCTAAAAATACTGATAGTGAAGCCTCTTTAATTCTTTATTCAACATATTAGTTGTTTGTGCAAAATCAAATTTTAATTTGAAGCCATGTGTTTCCAATTATCATATTTTCTTTAACTTTTTATCATGTCAGAACATGATATTGTTTTGAGGATGAGGTTTTTGTCGTCAAAAAAAATCCATAGTTGGAAAATAAACATTTTATTATCTGCACGAGCTTTAAAAAAAAATAAATCAGCTTTTAATAATGTGTTGCCATTGCATTTACAAAAGTTCTAATTAAAAATAAGTTTCTTATTATAGCAAATAAAACCTAGAAAAATAATTTTTAGCACATCATTATACAAAATGAAATAAATAGGAAATGTGATATTTTTTTAAATAATAAATCTAAGACAAAGTTTTTTTGATTGTTTGCAATACTAAAGTTACTTATTCAATGCAAGAATGAAAATGAATAAAAATATAATTTAACTTGCACAAGCACATGATGCTTGGCCGTTCAAGAAATTATATTCTGATATGATACATTGAAATATGCATAGAGGATTGCATTTTAATGTTGTCATCCATTTGAAAATTTTTATTTGTTGAGACAATTTTGACAAATTTTAGTTTTTATTTTTAAAAAATCCTACTGTAATTTATAACTAGAAATTTTTAAAGAAAAGTTTCAAAACTTCTATTGTTTAGTTTTCAGATCCTATCATTTTTATAATTTTTGGATTTTGTTTCTTTTCTTTTTGTAACCATTAGAAACTTTTATATTCCACTCAAAATTTCTTTTTGTATGTAGAGTTTAGTTCTGATTGATAGAGCAACATACAATACAAACCATTGACGTTAGTAACATGAAATTTGACAGACCTCTTGGGTGTTAGAGGTGCACTAAGGACATATTTTAAAGATTTTCAGATTTTTAATTTAAAGCTTAAAAATTAAAAAAAAATTAACATGTTTTTTAACATTAAAGCTCATTGTTGTAAAAAAAAACATCATACTGTTTTAATTTTTAAAATCGTGACTTCTCAGATATATTAATTTTGTTTATATAATTTCATTTTTTTTAAAAAATTAGTTATTTTTAGAAAATTATTTTTGGTCTCAATTTGTAATGATGATTTTTTATTGTAATGAAATTTAAAAGTCTTCATCGAATAGTTGTTAAATGTGTTGCTGTTGTGAAAAATTCTTTCTTTGCTGTGATTTAAAATTTTAAACTTTATTAAAAGTGTAGTTGAATAAGGTTCTCGATTGTTAAATTTTAAGATAGTGAGGTGTATTATTTTGTGCTAGCTTCATAAGATACTTTTTGTGAAAATGCATTTTGTATTTTCTTATTACCTCTAACTACAGAGTTGTCTAATTATTATATTGATCAGAAATTATTTTCATATTGATCAAAAAGCAGGTTTATTAAATTTTTGAAAATGTGAAATATTTAAAAAATGGTCTTTGCTAGACTTCAGAAGTACAAAGCAATTATTTATTTTACAGAAGAATTCTAAATGCTATTATTCTTTGTTAAAAATCATTTAAAAAACTCAATTTAGAACATGGCACTATTCTATCATCAGTTGTTGACAATTTTGTCCATCTTATGAGGATATTCATCCTGGAATTCTTAGTTTTATAAGTCTGTAAATGAAATGTTCTAAATTCCTAAATATTACAAGTTAGCAATGGAGGAAATTTATATATTTTATTTCAGCTTTGCCAGATATTGCTGTTTATATGAAAATCAAATACAAAATTTTTGGTCTTCTGTTTTTTTTTTGGGGGGGGGGAGGCAAGTTAATTCCTATACTTCTAAATCAACATTGACATTTTCAAAAATGATCTATCCATCCAAATTAAAAATTAAATTAATTTATTAATTTTAAGAAATGTTGAAAGTTATTCCAGGTTTTTATTGTTAATTTTATAACAGCTGACTTAAATTAATTATGGTGGTCATTTTTTTTCTTTTTTTTTTGCTATAGTGCCATAAATTTGTTTTATAATAGAAGACATTGTGTTTCATCTGTATTGTAGAAATAAATATTGAAATTTAAAAGAATAAACATTCTAAAAATATATATTTCTTTATAAACAGTAAATTATGAATTGGAAAATATGCAAATGTATGATGTAATTTTTTTTTTTTTGTTCTAAGATGCTTAAGAAATGTAATTTTTTCGGCAGATAATCACTATGAGCTCAGTTTATATTTGCCTGGCTTATATATTACACAAATAATGCAAAGTAAAAGTTTTAGAACTTTCTATTGTAAATGTCTAAAATTTTTTAATTGAAGAAAAGAATGAGTAAAATTCATTATTTTTTATATTAATATTGTAAATTAAAAACATTTTAACATTTTTTTAATGCAATATACTTGACTGAATTACTGTTTATCTTGTGACTGACTTAATCTTTTGGTAAAGATAGTCCAATGTTTGATATACCAGGCATGCTGTAACTTTTTTAACTTATGATCCACAGACTTGAAATTTTGTTTGCAACATGCCTTATGAAGTAGTTTTCATTATATCAAATTTCATAAAAAAAATTGCTTCAATATTACATAATTCTGACTGAAGGATTTAATTCTGTTTAAAAACTTTTTATTAAATTTAATATTTTAATGAATAACATGTTATATGATTGTTAAAATTGATTATAATTATCTTGTGTACAATATATTGACTTGGCCTAGATCCATTTTTTAAAATTCATGTTGATTTCATAAAATTCATTTTAATATAGCTAAAAATATTTTATAAATGATTAATTTCTAATGCTTTTTCTTCATTTATTATTATAATTAAGCTATAGCCAATTTTTCTTTTTTTTAGATTAACATCAGGAACATTGAAGTTTTTTTGTTGTTGGTGGCATCTTAGGCTCATTGTATGCCATTTTGCATTGTGACTTCTTCACAATCTTATAGTTGGTTTCAAATCTTAGATTCAGCTTTAAATTTACTACTTTTACTTGTGAAAAGCATCTCAAAAATATTTTTTTCTGTCCGCTTTAATTAAAGTAAAATGGTAAATTTACAAATTTGTAACGAAGCAGAAAAAGCTAATTCGACTAAATTAAGTGCTGCATCCTGCTCAGAAGTTGCACAAGCTTCAATAAGAAGGAATGGTACCTCTCATGATTCTTCAAAAGTTCCAGTAGTAAATGGTGATTGTAAAGCATCACTTGATGACACTCCATTAGTTAATGGAAGTTGTAAGAAGACATCTGAAAATGGGTTGGTTGGAAGTTGCAAGAAAGCAAAGTCAGTTAAAAATGGCCCAATAATTAACGGAAACTGCAGCAGTAACTTTCCAACAAACAATCTTCAAACAGATATCAAAAAGGACAATACAGTTGAAAGTGAACTCCCAAGAATTAATGGGAATCATGACGATAAAATTGCTGAAGCATTTCCAGTAGTAAATGGAAATGATGAGGAAAAACCTGCAGTTGAACTTCCAATAGTAAACGAGAATCATGACAAGGTTACAATTGAACTTCCAACAGTGAACGGTAATCACGAGAAAGCTGCAGTTGAGCTGCCAATGGAAAGTGGAATTCATGATCATAAAACTACATTTGAAGAACTCCCAACAGTTGGAGGAGCATATAATACTGATGATTCAAGCTCCCCATCAGAAAATGGTAGCTTTAAAAATGATTGTGATGAAAACTTAACTGGTTTTGTTACAGTTATCAATAAAAAAAAGCTTAATAGAGATAGGTATCGCAAAAAAGCAAATTCAAATCTTCCACCTATTAAAAAAACTGAGAATATCCATCGTGAAGTAATTGATAAAAACAAAATAGTGAAAACATCACCTGTACATTTAGCACAAAAACCTCCTAGTAGAACTGTTTTTCCTGTGAGGAATTTAGAAAAATCTTATTCATCAGCATTGGTTAATGGACAGTCCAAGATGTCTCAGACGAAAAGTACCTCACAGACTTCTTCAGATTCTCAAAGCAAAGCCTTCTTGGCTGTAACAAAGGGTCCTAAAATAAATAAGCCTTCAAGTAATAATCCTGAGTCATCAGAAACTCCTGGACAATTACCTTTAGCTACTTTAGCTATTTCATCGCAACCAAATTCAGCTACAAAAGTTGAAAAGAACGACTTTTCTGGACAAACTGACATTTCATCTGAAAATGAACTATCACACAGCCAGACAGAGTGCCTTCCTTCCCAAGAAGATGAATTTAGTGCTAAAGAATCAATAAAGGCTAGCTCTCCTATTAACTACCTAGATGTTGATTATTTGAAAGAAATAACAGAAGAGTCTAATATTGCATATAGTGAAAGTGTGGTAAGTTTAATTTTTGACTACTATAAATTAGTTTAATTGTGAATATTGTATGTTTTATTTATGTAGGGATCTTTTCAGAGTAAGTGTGAGGATCTTAAAAGTATTTATTCATCAATTCATTATTTTTCTGCTACTCTGTTTTGTAACTTTAAATTAAAAATCTTAAATTCATCTCTGGACTGCAAATTGGATAGTCCAAATATAATTTCAGTTTTAAAAGTTATTAAAAGTAATATATATGTTTAAAATAAATTGCAATTAATATTTTGCAATTATTATATACTAGATTAATTCTATTAATATTAAGATGCTACTAGATTTATTCTTGAATATTAATAGGTGAGAAAGCTCTCAAATGTCACATTGCATTGAATATTTATCATATTTCTATCTTAGCATCTTGCATTCATTTAAAAAAAAATTCTTCCTGACTTGTACATAAATTTGAATTACAATGACTGAATCTAGTAATTCATTTGTGCAGAAGAGAGAGTTATAGTATGAATGTTTGAAAAATATTTTCTATATAACTATGAAGCTATCAGTCTTGTGACTTAATAGATCATCCCACCTCCCACATTATTTTAAGATTTTTAATTTAAATTTTTGTATATATGTAACTTTTTCTGGATGCAAATGAAAAATCATTAAATAATGAAGAATTCTGCCAAATTTCTTTGATTTTCTGCCAGCACCTGGCTAACAAGAAAGTACCCTTTATTCATGTTAGGATTCTTTAAAATTAATAATAGCCCCAAATTATAAAATATGCCAGGTTGTTCCTGTAATATTTTAAAAATGAAGTGTTTAATTTTTTAAAAAAGCAGCCTGGATTCATAAAATTCTTTTTATATTCTTATGAGGTCATCACAAATCTGTCTAAAAGCAAAATATGAAACAAAACATATTTGTTTTTCTGGTAAATTTCATAAATATTTTTATTCTTTGGGTATTTTTTATTGGGATGTTATATGAATTTTGCCCAAAATCTCAAATCTCTTATTTCTGCAATTAGTTTTTTTTTTTAGCTTTTCATTTCTAAATCAACCTTTTTTTATAGTTTTTGCAGTAAGAAAATACAGTTTTATGGTAAATTTTTATAGTAAGCTTTAAGTTTAGTCTACTTATTTGAGGCAGTTAGCTGTGGCGATCCTTTGTTTCTTTGCCTAGTAATAAATTGATAGTTTTTAAAGCAGGTTCTCAATTCCATTCCTCAGTGTTGTTAAATTGATTTTATTTTTGTAGTAATGAAGGGAATTGGGGAAAATTTTTATTCAATTCTAAAATTCATTTCTATATTGAAAAACAAGCTTAAAATGTTTTTTGTCTTTAATTTTTTAGGAATACCATTTTAATTTTCTGTTCTATTAATCTTGATCTTTTGACATCATTTAAAAAACAGTGTACTAATTTATATTTTAAGTTAATTTAAGCATCAATGAATTAAAATGCATTTTAGATTCATTGTTAGTAATAGAATAATTAATTTTGACGTACAAAATTTAATGTTTAGCATTCTGTTCAAGGCTGTTTAGTTACTTCTTGAAGAGAGAAAATTTCTTTTGGGTTAAATTTTTAGTTTATTAGTTTTTTTAGCAATCAGCTGATTCACTGAAGCTAATGATTTCAGTTTAGTTCTATAGATGTATCTTCATATGTATGATATTGAAATTGCCAGGAAGTAACATGTTTTATTTTAATTGTCTTGTGTGTGCTTTGCTGATTGTATTTTTGAATCATTTTAATGGAGACTAATCTTGTGACATTATGGTGCTCTTAAAAACGCATATGCTGTTCATCTATCTTATAAATTTTATAGTTTTGTAACTTCACTTTTCTATATTTGTCAAACTATAAGGATATTAAACAAAATCCTTCCTCATGGAGTGTGGTTGTTTTCTGATAGCACTTGGTAGTTTTCTTATGACTGCTGTTATAGAAATCCTGATAAATCTAATTGTATTTAAGTCAATGGTATTTTTTATAAATATGAGTTTTTAAATTGTACTGAAAAAGTTCTATGTACAATGCGACAGGCCTTTTTCGAAGGAGATTATGAGACAGGCCTTTTTCGAAAATACCTCTAGAAGTATCTAGACTTCCATTAAGATCTATAGCTAGATATACTCAATTTCTTTAAAATTTGTTGCAAGTTTAAAAAAAAATTATAACCTGAAGGTTTTATTCCTGACAATTGTTATGTTTCTTTATATGTTTTAAAATTTATAAATTGGCTGTATTATATTAAAAATTTTAATTTTTTACTAATTTTTTTACTTGTAGGTTGTATAAATAAATGACGGAGATATTTCAAATTTTGAAAATCAATTAAGAAATGTTATCTTTTTTAATGTATTGTTTTAGCATTACCTATTTTTACATAACCATAGAATATTCTTTAAATTTTTACCTTTTAACTTTTAAATTGCAAGTGTCAAAATATTTGAGCAGGTGGTAATTATGATTGAATTTATTTAAACATGAAGTCTTATAATTCTTATAGAACTAATTTTAATATTTTAATTTTTTTCTCGCATGTATTTATATTTTTCCCTTTAAAAAATAGTAATTCTATGTAAAGAATTGAAATAACTCCTTAGCCAAATCCAATGTAATTTTTTTTCAACACTTCATAAACATTTATTTTTTTAACAGCATATATTTCATGTTCATTACTTTCTTTCTATTTAATTGAATATAACTGAAATTTCTTAGCACCCAGTCTATCATGTGCATTTTATAATTTAAGCAATATGTTTTATTCAATTATTCTAGTTTTACTAAATAAGTTTTAAAATTTTTAATTTTATGCAAATTATCTTAAGCAATGACTTAATTTCGAATTACTTATTTTTATCATTCTAAACACTTAAGTGCTTAATTTTATTACATAAGTATGTTTAACATTATGAAGTTGATGATTTTTTGGTACTTAAGTATGTATAAGACTGTCGATCTTTATCACCAAATTTGAAGGCGTTGCCAATGAGTTGCTAAACCGTCATTATTTAGAAAAATGTTCAAACTTTAACTGTCATGTGTCATTTAGTTGGTTATGTTGGCATTGTCGGTTTATTATCAAATTTGAACCGTCACCAATGAGTTAATAAACCATTGCAACTGTTGGCGTCAATAGTTTAATATGCAAGTACTAATTTTTTGTGTGTTAGTATTGAATTATAGTTTGAAAACTTTGATATATAGGCTGAATCTCATTGTTCTGATGATCCAGAAGTAGTCTTAGTCAATGTAAGAAAATTATCTTATTTAGCTACTTATCTTAAATTAAATATCTTATGAACTTAAAAGTATTATCTTATTTTACTTTCAAGGGTCAAAGTAATTAAGCATAAAATTAACTATCTCTCTTAATTTAACCTTGATTACAAATTTACTTAATTTTAAAATTTAATATTTTTTCCATTAGTATTAATTTTTTTGTATCATAAATTATTCATATTCTTATAAATTATTATTAAGTTAAAAAAACTTTGATATATATAGGTTGATCCTCAAGGTGCTGAAGGCCCAGGCCTAGTCTTAGATAATGTAAGAAAATTATGAATTTTTTTTAAGCTAATGCCTCCCTCATTTTTTTAAAAATTATTAGCATAGGCTATTATCTTTAAAAAAAAACCAAAAGTTAAAAACCTCAGCATAAACTTAACTATATTCTCTCTTCATAATATTTTAACCTTTTGATTCTTAATTTTATTACTTTTTAAAGTTAATATTTTTTATATTAGTATTAAATTTTTATATTATAAATTATTTATTTTTATATAAGTATATTTTTTATGTTGCATTTTTTAAATAATTTTATATTTTTAAAAAACTTTAGTATAAAATTTGTTTGAAAATTTTGATAATAGGTCAAAGCCAAGGGTTAAAACACCTTAGCATTAACTTAACTATAATCTTTATCCATTAACCTATGATTTTTGATTTAATTATTCTTAAAGTTGATATTTTTTACATTAGCAATGCCTTTTATTTATTATTAGCTTTTTTAAATTATAAGCTATTTTCTTTCAAAGCTAAGAGTCAAAATACCTTAGGATAAATAACTATCCTCTTCATTATATTCTATCCTTTAATTGTTAATTTAATTATTTTTTAAAGTTACCATCTTTTATATTAGCTTTTAATTTTTTATATTATAATTTGTCATACTAATATTAATTTTTTTATATATTGCAATTTTTCATATATTTTTTATTTTTATGTTAGTATTTTTTTATCATTAGTTTTAAATTAGTTTGAAAATTTTGCTATATAGGTGCATTCCCAAGGTGCTTATTGTCCAGCTTTCGTCTTTGATAATGTAAGAAAATTATGAAATTTTTAAAGCAATTGTGTTTTTCTTCATCATGACTATTATTTTTCAAAGCCAGGGGTTAAAACTCCTTAGCATAAACTTAAATATTGTCTCTTCATTGTATTCTAACCTTTGATTGTTAATTATTTTTTAAAGTTACTATTTTCTATATAAGTTGTAATATTTATTATTATTATTAATTATTTATTTAATACTATTTCTATCAGTATTTATATTTTTTAAATATTTATTTTTTTTCTATTCTTATATATTCTATTCTTTTATATTGGCATTTAATTTTTTATAATATAATTTATCATACTTAATATTAATTATATATTGCAATTTTTCATATTGTATTTTATGTTTTTATAAGTTAGTATTTTTTTTATCATTAGTATTAAATTAGTTTGAAAATTTTGATATATAGGTGTATCATCATGGTGCTGATGGTCCAGACGTAGTCTTAGCTAATGTAAGAAAAATTATAAAAATTTTTACATCTATTGCCTTTTTTTAAATCATAAACTATTATGTTTCAAATTATTTTATGTTTTTGTAAATTAGAATTTTATTATTAAATTAGTTTACAAATTTTGATATATAGGTCTATGC
>JAOUZG010042725.1:5608521-5644060 GCA_026289955.1 Argiope argentata
GTTTACAAATTTTGATATATAGGTCTATGCGTATCTTCAAGCTATTTATGGTCCAGGCGTAGTCTTAGATAACGTAAGAAAAAATATAAAATTTTTACATCTATTACCTTTTTTTATCATAAGATATTATGTTTGAAATTATTTTTAATTTTTATAAATTAGTATTTTTTTACTTTAGTAGTAATTTAGTTTGAAAATTTTGATATATAGGTTCATCCTCAAGGTGCTGATGGTCAAGTTGTAGCCTTAGATAATGTAAGAAAAATTATGAAATTTTGAAATCTATTGCGTTTTTTTTATCATAAGCTATTATGTTTGAAATTATTTTTAATTTTTATAAATTAGTATTTTTTTACTTTAGTAGTAATTTAGTTTGAAAATTTTGATATATAGGTTCATCTTCAAGGTGCTGATTATCAAGTCGTAGTCTTAGATAATGTAAGAAAAATTATGAAATTTTGAAATCTATTGCCTTTTTTTTATCATAAGCTATTATGTTTCAAATTATTTTATATTTTTATAAATTAGAATTTTATTACTTTAGTATTAAATTAGTTAAAAAATTTTGATATATAGGTCTATCCTCAAGGTACTAATGGTTCAAGTTTTTTCTTATATAATGTAAGAAAGTTATGAAATTTTTAAAGCTATCGTCATTTTTTTCATAATTAATTTTTTCATCAATCTATTATCTTTCAAAGCCAATGGTCATAAGACTGTTGGTAAATTGAAGCATATTCATCTTTTTAACTTATTTTAATCTGCAATTATTAATTTATTTTTTAAAATTAATAATTATTAAATTAGTATTAATTTTTTTATATTTGTATAAATTATTTCTATTTTATGATTGAGTTATATTGTTTATATATTGTAATTTTTATTTTATTTTATATTTTTAAAATTTAGTTTTTTTAACATTAATATTAAATTATGGTTTGAATATTTTAATATATCAATGTTTTCTAAACATGTTAATGATCCAGTTCTAGTCTTGGAAAGTGTATAAAAAATTATTCAATTTTTAGAGCTATTATCTTTCTCTTTATCATAAACTATTTTAAAGCTACAAGTTATCTTTAGCATTCTAGCTTAGCCCTTCATTAAATTTTAACCTCTGATTGTTAGATTAGTTATTTTTTAAAGTTAATATTTTTTACATTAGTGTTAAATTGATATTTTGATAAATTAGATGTGTAGATGGAATCTTATAGGGCTGTTGATACATACGTAGTCTTATCTAATATATATTTTTAGAACTTACCTTTTTCCCTCTTTAGAAGTCAAAATACCTTAGTGTCTATTTAAAGTCTTTTCATTATGATTTAAGCTGTTTTTTTTGTGTGTATATTTTATGAAATAGATAGTTTTTTCTTTGATTGTAAAGTATTGGAACGCTTAGGGGTAGTTTATTGACAGACAACTTTTCATGAGCCCTTTTCTATTTTGAGAGCCATGAAATTTCATTTTGTAGATCATCATTTATCTTTGCATTATCCAGAAACTAATTAATTTACTTCCATCTGATTACAAGGATGACGATGTTAAATGAATTAAATGAAAATCAAGAAATAACTTGTGAAAGTAGTTCTTAGAAATTATTAGGAAAGCACTTCTTATTTTTATAATCGTTCATTATAAAAGAATAATAAAAATTTTGTGTTACGTTTATTCAGAAGTTTTTTTTCTTCTAGAATTTTCTTACTAAGATGCAAGTTTTAAAGTCTTCCCCCCATTAATATCTAGATTGATATAGTTTGCTTTATCAATTTTTAAACATTTATTTTCGTTTCCTGCATTTAAAAAAATCTTTAATCAATATATTTGTAATTCGATTTTTGTTGTTGACGTAATTGTAATAATAGTTGCTACATATCAAATCTTTTCTAAAGCTCCTAAAATAAGAATGTTCACTTCCATTCAATGATTTTGTAGAATTTCTATTTAGAGCGCTATTTTTCAGTAGTTTTAACTTTTTGCCATTTGTGGAAAGCATTTATTGCCCTATCGAATAATTGTTGTGTTAAATTAACTCTTATAAGGATTCAGAATAATTTTTTTTGTAAGTTCTTTACGACAAGAAAATTTATAAAATGTTCGAATAGTTTTTATATTATCAATTGCAATATATTTTAAATTAACAAAGGAATGAGCCAATAAACATTATTTTACCATTAATTCCAAACTTAGGACTACACAAGAATAATTCGCTGACCATGTGCTACTTAATATGAAAATGTTTGTTAGCAGGTGGCAGTTTTGCATATCTTGCGTAGCCTGTGCTAATAAAGCATAAATTTTCATGCATTCTACGAGATAACTTATTCATGACGATTTCGATACCACGTTGGCAGTTAAATGTTACCATGCAGGCTTATATCTCCACTGATGCATGATGGGGGATTACTCTCTTAACGCTTTGAATAACGGTTGAATGTTTTTTGAGATGCTTCTAAGTAGAACATTTGTTTAGTAAAGGCTGCAAATGTTTTTGTTTCTGTAACTGAATAACCGTGTTTGCAAAAGAATAATGTTTGGTTTGCTTTTCCTTGTTATGTTATTTTTACTCATTTGACGATGGCAGATTTTCTTTTCGTGTTTTCATTTACTTTCTTGTGTTCGAATCTTGTCTAGTTTAATTATTGATGCAACTGGTAGGGAATACTCTAACTTGTAGCGAAAAAAAGTTTTTTTTTAACTTCCTTTTTTTATTTTATGATTTTCAAATAAACAATATTCCTTTTTGCCATGATCATTTCTTTCCATTACGAAAAATCATATGGACGTTCCATTGTGTGTATTTCAGAATTATATAAAAATTGCATGCATTATTATTATAGACATAATATCAATTGAATTCACGGCAATTTAATTTAAATCAAGGTTGGATCATGCTACTAATTTATTTGGGAAAAAAATGCTTTTATTAAAAAAACGAATATACATACATTTCAATATTGCTCAATTTTTGATGTTTGCATCTACTAATCTAGGAAAAGTTGAATAAATCGAATTACGCTATTTGATATAAAATAATCCTAAAAATCCAGTATTATTGGAGATCTATGTAATTTTTGGCATTTTTTATTAGTCAGATCTTAATTGGTAAGAGAGGGTGTGTGTGTGTGTGTAAAATTTGTATCTTGAAGTTTTCCTGTAAAAACGTGTAAGAAAATAAAACCGACTAATCGTATTAATTCTCTTATCTAAGTTAATGCAGTTTTAAATTAGATTTATTAATTTTTTTTATTTGATTAATACTTTAAACTTATAATAACTTAACTACATAATCACTTATTTATTTTCACTTATCCCTTTAGTTAGTAATTTATCAATTTGTGCAAGCAAACAGTAGAATTAAATGATTTTTGTTTGTTTGTAATTGTATTAGGAGATCTCTCAATTCAATTCAGAGTTCAGATCAATATTGGTTTTATTTAAAATACAAATTATTTAATATTCGGAAGTACAGATGTAGTTTCTACAAAAAAGAACCTTGTATTAAATCATCAATTCTTTTATATCAAAATGATAAAAAAATATCGTTATTCAACAAAAATAATCACATTTTTTTATTTGTTTAAATTATTCTCCCTTCTTTAAAAATTCTTAAGGAAGGAGTTTTAAATAAATTTATTAGGCAGAATCCTAAATTCTCCCACTAAAATTTTGTGTAAATCGTTCAGTGTTCCCATCCCAAATAAACAAGAAAAATGTGTTTTCTGACTTTATGATACCAATTGCTGTAAAAGTGTTTGTCGCTATTTCAAGTAACAAGCTTTCTTTTTATGTAAGGCACTCATGCGATGAAACCAGTTTAGCTTATTTTCATCCAAAACGGAGCGCGAAACATCTATTTTGCTCTTTAGATAGCATTAGAAGTTCGAAAAAATGTTTGTCTTGTTTCTAGTATAATTTGGAAGTGGAAAAAAAATTGTTTCTTCACCAGGAAGTTGTTACTTTCAAAATTTCTGGATAAAAGCCGTTAAATCCTTTTTTTTTTTTAAAAATATATTAGTTTTTATTCTTTTCCTTCTTTATAAATTGATTTTCTTAAATGAATTTTTGTATTTTGTAATGCGATTATGTAATATCGGCTTCTTAGGACTCTGAAGTTGAAAATGTAGGCAAATCCTTCAGTTAGTAAAAGGGGTGTTTTTTTTTTCTTTCGGCGAATTTGAAAATTGTAATAGGTAGTACCAGATTGATATTTTTTTTCTTTCCTTCCCGCTTTTATACTTAACAAATGTTTTCACCTAAGCTTTTTTTTTTAGAATCATTTTTTTTTTAAAAAAAGAACTTTTAGTTTAAAGTCTTAAAAGGTTTTGATCTTCATTTCGCTATTTGATTTATTTATTTAAAAAATAAAAAGTTGCTTTTAAGATAAATTTTCTCCTCTGAATTTTTGTTACCAACAAAGGTAAAGATTTGTAGTGAATGTTTCCACCGTAATGATTGCTTGGCGCTGAGCTATTTTTCCGGTCCATTGCGAGTTTTGGGTTTCATGAGGTGAACAAGTATTCAAAATGAGCTTCTCATCTATAACGTTTTCCCGTCAATCGTAACTAAGTTTTCTGGTCTTGTCTACTTATTTTTAAGTTGTGGTTAATGTAAATATTTTCCGACTATTTATTCTATACTCAGTATTTTCCTGATCAAATCTATAAATGAGGCATTATATTTGGCGTTTAAGTCGTTGTTGTATATTTTGATTCCTATACCGTTTAATTATGTGATTCATTTTCTATTAATCTAAATAGATAAGTTTGAACTACTACCAGTGTTAAAGGTGATCGTCTTAACTGCTGACAATCATCTATTATAATAAAAATGGAGCTCTAAATGCGTTGCTAAGCGCAAAACTGGAGAACGGCTCGACCGATTCGGCTAATTTTTTGTTTAATAGTTTCGTTTAGACACGAGGATGGTTCTTATGGAGAGAAAAAATTAAAAAACTGCATGGAAAGTAGTTAAAACGACACTTTTCTTACTTTCCCGCCAAAAATCTGCATTTCCTTCCCCCACGCCAACTGAGTGAGATAGCAGGAAGTAATAAATTATGATTTGTTTAGAAAGAAATGCGCGAAGTCAGTTGGTTTTCATTCATAGATAACGGGATGTTTAAAAAAGAAACAAAATAGCTGCTTTTATTATTAGTCTGTATGAATATTTAATCTATGCCTGCTCAAAATAAAATTTCGGCACGGAAGAAAAAAAAAGAATAACAAAGTGAAAATAGGGTTTGTAGAAACAAAATTAGTGAAGAAAAAAAAAGGATAGAAAAAAAAAAAAAAGAAAAGAAAAGAAGGATGTGTGTGTATCAATATTATTTCCTCTGTGCGCGGCATTTTCCGAGCTTTTTTTAAACTTTCGCATCTCTTAAAAACCAATTGTCTTTATTGTTTAGTGTGTTTACATTTATGAAAATTTGAGTCTCATTATTCTATGAAAATGTAGAATTTTAGAGCTTTCCCTCCACCATTTTAGTAAAATATCAATTCCGGGACAATCATTGCTCGGATAGAAAGAGAAAGATGAATAGCACAATGAACAGAACATCTGAAGAAAATAATACTAAATAATATTCTAAATGAATTATATGATTATCAAAATTTGTTTGGTTTAAAAATATTTTGATGAAAAACCTGTTATGAGACACAGCTAAATAAAATATTATATGAAAATTTTAGCGAGCATTAATACTGGCGAACCGACTGGTCGCCAAGGGCGGCTAGTTAATGAATAGATTGTGTTCTGTTTACAAAAAGCAGAAAGACAAAAGCTCTCTGCGAGTTTAATAGCCTTCATCAATACAGGGTTGTGTATTTGCATATTTCAGTTCCGTATCGCACCAGTTTTTGTTATAATTCTCGAGTGTGCAAATATCTGTCGTAATTGACCTGAAGGGAGTTAAGCATCTAGAGTGGTGGGCATAATGAACGAATACTTAATGTATTTGACCACACTGTGCTTTGAACTTATTTGCTTTAGAGCAACTTGTCCGACTCGTTTCTAGTTTGTTGATTTGGCTTCCCGATACAATTTGGCGTTTTTTAATCCTGTTTTCTAATCTGAAATTCCCTCTAAAGTTGTTTGACGAGCCGTTTTTTTCTTCTTGGATCATCCCGTTTTACCTTCAAGGTTTCGAATTTTGAACTTCCGTTAGTTCCCCCCCCCTCTTCCATTGTCAATATGAATTGCATATTTTGATCAGATTTTCGGAATTGCCTTATTTCCTGGTTCATACTATGATAAATTTATTCCATAAAGTATATTTAATTGCAGTTTGTGATTACTTTATTTATCCGTCTCGGTAATTTTTTTGTTTTAATTTTTTTTGTAGCATTATAGTTTATTTGAATTGGGCGCAGTTTAATGAACTTAAAAGAATGCATTCTAACGCATTTTTGTTTTGTTTAAGTTTTAAGTTTGGAATCTTCATATTCAGACTTATTTTATGAATACTTCAAAACTCGCAGAATTTGCTTCAAAAAATTATAATGCTTCTGCAATTTATATATATTAAAAAAATAGAATTATGACAATAGCGAATGGCTTATTTAGATGTACACATGATTATGTCAAATCGATGTCGCTTAATATCAATTAATCTTTCACTCTAATATCGCAGTTTGTTCATCTAGTTTAAAAGACAACTTCCAGATTTCTTGTAACCTTTCTCAATTGTTTTTTTTTTCATTACTTTTTGTTAACTAGCTTTTTTTTTATTGAAATTATTTGATATTTTATTTAAAATGTATTTTATTAAACAATTTTAGTTAATGTAGTAAATATAATATATAAATTTGAGCTCTGTAGGTATTAATTTGAAGAAACAGGGCCATAAGAAACATTAAATCCCCCCTTCTAAAATTTAAGAATCCAATTTCGCTAAAATTTATCTAGTAATTATTTTACTTTGAAAACTACATTCCTTTTTTCTATTAATGATACAGGTACTTGGTATTCCCTTCTAATGCCATGGGACTCTGCTTTTGAAATATCGTTAGATATTTGCTTATCGCAAAATATCTAACATTAAGTTTGAATCCAATATTATTTAGCTAATTTTGTGTTAAGTAGGCGTTTTGCAGATGCTGCTACTGCAAAATATTTCAATTAAATATGATTTGTTATGGATATTTTTTCTTTAAACTTATTAATTGCTTTAAAAATAAGCGATAGATATAACTTTAATAATTTATTTTAATCCATAATTCCCCAATCTTTCTTTTAATAATTTTGGCTTTAAATATCACGAATCCGATGTTTTCTAACGCTATCGTCTCGATTTTGGAAGTTTTTTTAGGCTATCCAGACATCTGGAATATCTATTCTTCACGTCTCAATTTTCACAAGTAATTGAAATCAACTTTTCAAGTATCGAATTCATCAATATCGCGGTTAAATCGCCGACTTATGTGAAAAATATCGATCGTTGAAAGCCTATTTGATGGTTATCATTAGAATACGATCCTGTGAAAAATTCTTTTTGTTGGTATTTACGTAGATGTTCCGAAGGTTCCAGCTGTTTTTGCAGCTGGAAATGTGTTTCAATTTTTATCTACCTTATCGGTTATTTTGCAGGATATTTGTCGCGTATGTGGCAGTTTTACGGACGAGCATTTTTACTTAGCCTTTTTTTTTAATTGCTTCAGTAAAAGATTTCTTATCTGTTTTGACGAAATCTTTCATTGCCCAGCTGCTGTTTCCTTAACATTGTGTTGCGTTGGCTTTAGCTCCGTCATTTTCCATATTTTATCGGTGAATTATATTGTCTTCATAAAATTGAAACATATCTAGAAAGGTTATTTATTTTAAGAAGTGAAAAATTAGGATTAAATGCAGCTTTATATAATTAGCTAAACGAGATGTTAATCTTGTCAATATTGGAATAGTTTTTATTCCTATTTGTTTAATAGGGAATTTGGATTAAAGATATTGAATATAGAATTCTCATTAGGTATCTAAGGAAAATATTGAAATAGATGTTTGATTCACGATTCTTCATTATATATATAAAAATTCAATTTTATTTCATCAGAAATTCAGTGATTTCATAGAATTTCAATTCATTTCTTTTTAAATATCGGTACACGACTATAACATTGAATTTAAAATATTTTTGAGAAAGACATCAGCTCAACAAGCACACTAAATTTTTTTAAAATTTTAAATGTTTTTTTTAATGTAGATTTTACTAGGTTATAATTCAAAAAGTACGTTCATGAAACTTATCGCGAGCATTTAGTTATATTGGCAATTCCTTATCATCGTTAATTTTGTTCATACTGACCTCTAACAAAATAAAAACAAATTCTCAATCCATATCCCATTGTGTACCGGATGTTCGCATGTGGCTCTCCGTAGGGATACAAATAATAGCTCCTTATCTTTTCCGTCCATCAATTCTTCTTAAATGTTTATCACTGTTCACTTGTTTAGACGCTAGAGATTAAGAAATCTTCCAGGACACCGTCACACCCCGATTGTCACTTAGCCGGAAACCGTATCATATGTGTTTATTTCCATCCTAAATTCCTTCAGCCGCCGCCAGACGAGAAAGGTCATGTTAACATGATAGATCATGGTGCTATGTTATCGTGATGAATGGTTAACTGCTTACTTGTTTCGGTGTTTTTGTAATTTCACCTATCTTTGATTTATCAATGTATCATTTGCATGTTGCTATTTGGAATCAAGTTTCTCTCCTGTGGTCTTAACGTATATTGCTGTTGATTTTGATATTCCTTAACCAATTGAATGCGCTCAACGTGTATATACGCCGGACCAAACCTCTACTGCGGTGCCTTGGACGTGTATAGTCGTGTAAAAATTACTATTCACTATAAAAACTGGAAATCTCAATAAAATTTAATACGAATATTATTTCGTTCCCTTTATATTACCAATGCGACTCCTATGTATTTCATATGCAGGGGGCTCGCGTGTAAAACTAATTACATTACGTTACCCGCGATTTGGACGGCCAGCGTTGATTTACGGATAAACAGCATCAGCAATTAGCAGGACCATTAATGACTCGTTGCTTTGCGACGTAAAGTCTTGTACATTTTTTAAAACAAGACAGGGCATTCGAAAATCATTACGAATGAAAGTATTCGAAGAAAAGTTCGTTTGCTCAAAAAAATGGAAAACGTAAGGAAACAAGGTTTTGATGTACGACCTGTGAAGTCGCACTTTTGTCGCACCGTGTTTTGGAACATATCACACATAGCTTGAAATTTTGTAAACTATTTCCTTATGTTTCTTGTTTATTCTTGCTATCAATTTTTCTTGCTTATGTATTTAATTATTTTTTGACAATTTCAAGCTCTTTGTAAGAATAATATTTAGAAACGAATTGTTAGTTTATTTGATAAATAATAATGTAATCCTTCCTCTTTTTTCGTAAAATGTGTAACAGCACCGTTTGCCCTGCGTTCGACTTGTATACACGTCGTTGCTTGTTTTTAATTCCGCACCCTGTGGTGATCTTTTGAAACTAAATTCCACTGTTCACTTGGTTCAGTGCCTTTTTCCACCCTTCTCAGCAGGATTGGCAAAGTTGCATTATATAAAAGACAGGAAATTTATCATTTTAAATTCGGTTACGCTTTAAACTATCGAGTTATATCGATTTTTTTAAATAGCCTGCAGTTCCGATAGGATTTCAAATAAAATTTAATTTAATAATCAACTGTAATAAAATTCTATGTAATTTAGCAGCTTGGGCAATTTTTATAATTTACTATCTCCTTCTTAGAGGTAAAATAACTAGTGCATAATTTAATAACTCTTATTAGCTTCTTGTTTGGTTTCCGCGTTTTGCTGATACCGTTTCAAAGTCCGATTTCAGCAGATACCCATCAGAAACGGTGTTTAATGAATCATTAATAGGCTGCCCTCCTTCCTGAAGGATTAATTTTCTTTTAAGTGGGTGCGGATGCCCCATTTTGAGGTATCCGAGAAATTTACTCATTTCAAGGTCATCCTCTTCTACACTTTCTGCTTATATTATTTTATTCTAAAGATATTGATGTGTTTCACCAGCCATATTTATTTTAGTTTGTATAAATTTTAGCCAAATACCTTTCTTTTAATTGTCCCCGTTTTCCATTTATTCAACTTCTTAACATTACAGGATTTGGTAAGGCGAAGAAATAACACCTAGCAACTAAAAAAATATTATGAGCTGTTCATATTTTTTGCATTCCATTATCGCGTTTTTCTGTTTTAAAAGGTACAATGATACTGAATTTCTCTTATTTATGGAATTAATTTGAACTAAGATGAAGTTAATTATTGGCAATGCTGCCACTTAGCTCACTATTTTTGGGATATTCTTGTCTCAAAATAAATTTCTAGGAAATAAACCCGTCTTAGGAAAAGAAAACGGTTCCATGCCTCTTCATTCAGGAGTGTCTTGACAAAAGCTTTAAGGGGCAGTGGCCTGCAAGAAGGCTCCTTAAGGCAGGGTGGAGCTCTTGTGTCACGTACTCTGAACCGGTTAAAGTAGTGGAGTTCCTTAATGCATTCAACTTTTTGATTATGTCTTTAACCCAGATTCGTGTCTATTGTGTGAACATTAGGTATCATGTTAATTTTGATCGACTTCTGTTTAAAATATTTAAAGTTCTGTTTTGTTCTAGAAAAATGTAGGCGAAAGTTAAATTTCCACTGCTGGCTTTCATGATTTTTTGCGTAATTCCTCGTTCTCAGTTTCATTCGTTAGAACAATAAATAAATTAATCTAGAACACATTTGTTTAGATTGCTGGATATTGAATATCGATTTTCCTGTTGACGCTGAATACTTCTGGTGTGACCTTATTATGGCATCCCTTTTTTTTTCATTGTTTATAATAAATGTAATCAGTATTGATTACACTTATTAAGAATGACTTATTGATTTGTAAACACCCTAAAATTAACTTTTGTTGCATTTCTTAAGGGCCATTGCTGGAGAACGTGTAATTAATAATAGGTCTTTATCCACGGTGCGACTTTCTTTCATAACCGAAGAAGCCTGCTATTATAGATCTCAAAATATTTTGCATTGTGTTCAGCTTTATGTGACCTTAGAGGGCAGACGAGAAAAACTGACCAGACCGGGGGATGAGAGAGGAAGGGTTGGAGAGCATACCGAAACGTGATGTTCTTTAAAGGTTTTCAATTCTTTTTCCTTGATGGAAGATCCGACTTGATACCAGCTTTCTTGCCGAGGTCAATAACATCCAGAATGTGGTCTTGGTGCCTTGTTTTTTTCTTTTCTTTGAATGACATTTAAACTTCCTTATATTCCCCAGCAGCCATATTTACCAAGTTCGATTCGAAAGTTAAGGTTGTTAGGTCATCTTGCCTCTTTTTTAACGAGCTGTTTAATAATAAGAATGAAACTTGAATTGAATCTTTAGAATTCTTAGCTTTTCGTGAATAAGATTCGGATGTGCTGAAAAATAAAAATTAGTAGAGCCGCATTTAGTAAGTTTAATAAGGTTTCGGTTTCAAAAAGTTCAGGTTCTGGGTTGGATTCTCTAGGTCCTAAAAGATTTGTTATATGCTAAATTTAAAGTCGAGAATCGGTTGTTCTTGGGTTACTATGGTTTTTAAGTTTGTTGGAAAGTTCGTTTGTGTTAAATGAAAATGAGAGAGAGAGAAAAATGTAATTTTTCATAAGTAATTGTTTCCTAAATATATAAGTATAATGGGATTGTAGAATTTTTTTAGAGATATATTCTATAAAGTTGGAGAAATCCCGGTAAGAATTGATGGTTTTGAGGTAGTTTTTACTTCCATTCCCTTTTGGCTGTAATTTCACTCTAATCTTCATGGTTATCCATTAGACGAGGCTGATTATTCTTTCAACCATGAGAGCGCGAATTGTTCGGGAGTCGATTCCTTTGGCTGTCGGAACAAAATGCATCTGAGGAAGCCTGCAATGAGGATTTTTGGTTCCGCGTAATTTACTTCACTGAGGACCGGGTGAAGCACATTGACGCGCTACAATTGATAAGCGAGCTATTTTGAAATTGCTTTGTTTTGGAGCGGTTTTTTCGTCTCAGAAATGGCATCACACTTATTGCAGTTGTCCTTGGATGTTCTATATCTGGAGATTCTATTGTCATTCTTCGGTTATTCGATTTCAATTTTAAAAGCATTGAATTGCTTTAAGATATAGGACATTTTTTTGACATGGACAAACATTACGATAACTTCAGCTTCTAAGAATTGTTTTTTTTTATTAAAAGTTTTGTGTTAAGACACATAGATAGATATAATAAAGTTAAAATTAGATTTCAAAAACTTTCACTGTTTTTACTGCATTTTTTTACGCTCTCGTATTAACATTATTATTACGTGTTGTTGCCAAGAATTTATGAAGAAAGTGATTTTAATGTGAAATTTTCAGATCTCGATATTTTATATTTATTTTCATTTAATTTCTAATTATGTATTTAATTTGATTCGTACATGCGGGAATGAATTTTTTTTTAATAGAATGAATTTTTAACTTTTGTTCATTTGCATATTTATGTTGGCAGTACGTAATTTTATTATTTTTTGAACGTTATCGGGAGTCATTCGTTAAATTTATTCTCTATATTTTATATTCTGTAAATTTTATATGTTTATTCTATAAATTCATGATGTCTAGTAATTATTCTGAAGAAAATTGAATTTCTAGATTTATAATACACTTTTATTTATGGATTGAAAAGAGAAAATAAAACAGAAAACTCTGCATATTTCTGTTTAGAACACTTAATAAAAATATTAGGAAAAATTCTTTTATTAAATTTTATTTGTTTGAGCGTGAGTCAAGGAAACTTTTGTTAACCACTTATCTTTTTTTTTAAATCGATTGTCTGGTGTCTTGCTTTGGGAGCGGATTTTAATTCAGTCACTTTATACTTTAAAAAACATAAAAAGTAATGATTTTTTTTATTTAGTGTTGCGATGGTTTAATTTATAAATTTGATAACGCGAAGCAGCATATACAGTAATGCCAACCAAAGGTTAAAAAAAAGAATACCAGTTTCCCTATGGGAGTTGTGCGAAAAATGTTTGCTGAAATTGTATTTTAGGTTATGGAGGTAATAGAAAAATTAAACCAACTGTTTTACAGAGGAGGAATTTTTTCCTCTCATTAAAATTGAACTATTTTAGAAAGTCGCTCTTAACTTTTAGAACTTGATTAAACTAACTTGAAACTGAGTAACCTTAACAAATTTGGCCCCATTATTAAAGGGCGGTGGGCACCTCGCGCCTGTTAAAGCTTGGTACTGAGACAGAATAAAACTATTACTGAAGGACTTTTACATGAATTAAAACGCTGGCATGCCTAGTTTTTAATGAAATCATTTCACTTTCTTTCGTTGAAATATTTTATTTTTGACCTAATTTCTGTTTAATTTCCCGTGGAGGAATGGCCCGGAGCCTCATGCCTTGTTCAGTTGCAGAAATAACTTGGAAATAATCGTACCGGAATCTCTTCTGACATTTTGTTTCTCTCAGCTCAATTCCTGTTATCACATGGGCTATTTGAAAGAACTTGCCAAAATCTTTTTATCTTTCTTCTCATAATTCTTAAAGCGCAAAACAGGCTTTTTGCTTTTACCTTATACCCTAGTCGCGTCACGTTTTTCTGCACGCATTTGTTTATTTTATTTATTTTTCTTTCTCCGATCACTCTTGTAGAACGCGAAAAGCGTGCATCTATTAATAAATTTTGTCCTTCTCGTACATTGGTCACGTGCAAGTATTTTTTTTTTCTCGCTCGAAATGTTTGGTTATTTCTCCTATTTTTGATTTTGAATTTTAACCATTCGACTACTGATTTTTTAAAAATCTTTTTTCCCCATTTATTTTATTTAATTCTGTTCGTTTTGCTTTATCATTATTTCCTTTTAGTATATAAAGAAAATAAGTTGCAAATTGGACATTTTTGTTCGAATTATCCCCCTCCCCCCACCAAATGACTTATGTCGGAAGTAAGACTATGCAAGCAGCATCAACCCCCCTACTTTTACCAACTAATAAGAACGAAGGATTAATTTCAAAAATGTATATGTGCTATTTATAATCAAAGGATTCAATAACTTGCATACAGGATGTGATTGATTAGTAGTAGCAGTTGTCTTAATTGTCAACTTAGGAAGGGGGAGGTATACTCAAATTAATTCAAATATAAGTAAATATCCTTCTAAATTTTGAAACATAAGTTGAACAGCATTCCTAATTATCGTATTCAGATTTTGATACATAAATATTACAATCATTTAATATATAACAAGACATATTGCTTTATAAATTAAATGCTGTTTCTAATTATATTTAAAAAAAAATTAAATTTCGATATAAATAGATGTCATTTTTAGAAGTATTTTTTTAAGTTACTTAATTTTTTTTAAAGGACAGCATTATGGAAATAAATTTTCTTAAAAATAAGCATAATATTTTGTTTGCAAAAATGGGAATCTTTATATGGGAAATAAAAACAACTTGGAGAAATCTTAAAAAATTTATTAGTTTAATTCTGTGGAATTTTGATCATGATGTTGATGAGGCAGTAAAACTATTCAAAGCATGCTCAGCTTAAGGCTGTTGCAGAATACCCTTCATTTACCAGGAAACTTGTAATCTTCAAGTTATGAAGTTTTATATAAATTGTCTTGTTTTTTTATAGATCTCTAATGACAGTGGAAGAGGGGATAGTGAAGGATCTTATGACGTGACTTTTAGATGTCAATTTCCTAGGATAAAAGTACCACTTTTGATTGGACGACGTGGCAATTATAAAAGAGAAGTGGAAGGGAAGTCTGGTGCCAGAATTAGAGTTATTAATATTTATAGTAGAGAGATAGATTTTGCAATAGTTGAGATTAAAGGTATGTATTTATTTTCTGTTTAATTATAGTTTAATAATGGCAATTTTGCCCTTCTAAAATTAAATCTAAAGATCTTAATTATCAGTTAAAATTAGTGAATTTGGCATATATAAGTTTGATCAATATTAGCTAATTTTAACACAATAATTGAAATACAGTTCTTACCCTCATTAATAAAAATTCATTCAAATGTGAGCAAACTACAAAAAAAAAATCATTTAAACATAAGGTTAAAATCTGTATTTAGAGGGTTTCATTTATTTGCTTATTATGCACCCATGTTTGTATGTAATTGAAATAATTTTTAAAAATATTAATTACCTTTTAAAATTTATTTTTTTAACTTGGGCTCAAAATGATTTATTCAAAAATGTAAAATTTCTGCATTAGATACCTCTAATACTGCATTCTTATCAGTAGTCTTTTTCTTCAGAAATTGTGTGAACAAAATAATTATAATTTATTGCAGTTTATTTAGAATATATATATATTATAACTGAAGTTAGCCAAGTTAAAAGATAGTACTTTGAGAAGTTGTTTTTCTCTGTACGGTACTTTTTTCCTTTAGAGTTTTTAAAAATTAGAAAAGGAAATACATAACTGAGTGAGATTTAAAATTTACATCCAAACATAATTTATATTTATACATTAAGTGCTTTGCATTTCATTTTATTTATGCATTCTGTGTTCTTAATGAGAGTTTTAGTTAATTAGTAAAATTATATACAGTTTATTCTTAAATCATATTATTGTTTTGTCTTCAGGTACTTTACTTCAAATAGAGATAGCAAAATCGATAATTCAGGAACGCTTTCCTGACATTCTTTTGCAACATTATGACATTACTGAATCCGATTTGATTGGCAATTCTTATATGGTAAGTTGTTTCAGATTTTTCTTTTATGTATTGAATGAGAAATATTTTTAAAAAAGAATATAACATTATTTTTGTGCATGACAGGGATGCACAACCTTTTCAGATGATGGGTCAAAATATGAAAAGGGATCATGGCAAGGACCAAAACAGCACATGAATGTTATAACAAATTAAAAATGTGAAAACACTGGGTTTTTTTGTAACAATAGGCATGGATTACAATTGTTACTTTCATTTTACCCATGCACTCATTATGCAATAAATGAATAAAGCACAAACATTACAGCTATGATTAAAATACTTAACCTAAAAAATAAAGATTCCTGTTAAAAAGTGGGCAAACTTGAAATAGAATAACAGAGGAAAACTTAATGGTGATTATGCAGAAAACACAATTTAAATTTTGAGAAAAATATTAATAATCAAAATTAGTAAAAATGAATGAAATGGCTGAGACTGAATTTTTGAGGTTATTAATTTTATGTAGGACTTTGTAGGACTATTAATTTTATGTAGGACTATTAATTTTATGTAAGATTGGTTGTGGCAATAAGCAGAACAGCAGAAAGGTTCTCATCCACTATTCTATTTTTCATTTTTTATTTGTTTCAATTCATTAGTGAGAAAGTTTGCTAAAAAATGTAAGTGATGCCAAAGAAAGCTGCATATGCAACTGCATTTTACTTTAAGAACAAAAATTCTATGGATAAATCTTTATAAAATTCTAAAATCGGTTTTTCTTTGAATTGATTTTTGAAAAAATTGGAATTCTGTAAATCAATTAAAGCTAACTACATACTCTAATCCATTAGATTTACATCAACAGAAAAAGGAGAAAAAAATACATCAATTTTTGTTTGGCACTTTTTAAAATCTGAAAACCGATCATCAAATGCTTTACGCAAAATTTGAATTTGATCCTCATACTGAATTATCAAGTAGAGAAATTTTTCATGTTCGTAAGCTTCTCTTTTACAAAAACTTGTACTTGCAGGTAGACATGAAGGGGGAAAAAAAGTCGTATAATAAAAAGTAAATAAACTTGATGAACATCTGTACATTATTTTTTCTGATGTAGAATCATTTTCTTGTCAGATTTTTATCCTGTTTATTTGAAAAAGTCTCATTTCATTTTAACTTAGTCTTATTTTATTAACAACATTCACGGGCCAACTTCAAAGGCTAAGCGGGCTAGTTTTGGCCCATAGGTTGTGCTTTCCCTGGTGTATGATATACAATTAGTTATTATAATGCTAATACCTTAATTGCAATTAATAAAGTTTGTTGATTTCCAGAACATTTCCTGTGCAACTTTCAGTGGTGTTTCTTTTTACCTTTTGGTTTATTTAAGAGTTTTCCTTTTCCATTAAGCTGAGATAACTGCTTCCCCCCTCTAGATTTTGATTTTGTAATACTGGAAGTGACAATTTTGATAATTGCTTAGATGTTTTATTAACATTGAAAATTCTAACACTTAAAATTTGTTTGAAACATTATGTAATTGTTCTTGATTTTCATATTACTCTTTTAATATTGTTTCAGCCTACTTTACCATCAGCTACTAAATTCTTCGGAATAGTGTCCAGCATATATAATCCTAATTCATTTTGGGTACAGCAATATGGCCATCCTTTGTACTATCAGTTGGAAGACTTGGAAAGAAGAATGTCTCAACATTATAATACTATTCTTGATGCTCCAGCTGTTGATTATCCAGTAGCAAGTTAGTTGATTTTCAGTTCTTGTTCTTTAGTTTTAACTTATCTTGACATTTGCTTTCTCTTCAGAGAAAGTAATTCTAGCTTTAAAAATATTACATAGTCTTAGGTTCTCACTGTCTCCCAATTTATTAATCTTATTTAATAAGATAGACATTGTAACATTTTTGCAAGTCTATTTCTGTGACATCAAAATCTGACTTCCTGGAATATGCAGATTTTAATTCCATTATTTTATGCAATAAATGTCAATTTTAAGCAAGGCCACCTTTGATGAAAATTTAAGTGGCCATTGTTCATAAATAATTATTCGTATCTGTGTAATACAATAATTTTATTGAAGATGTGCTGTAACTTTTTTCTCTCTCCTCCCCCCCTTTTTAGATCTTATCAAGGGCAGTATAAAAGTTCAATTTTTTTCAGGTTTTCTTCTGTTTATTAATCCAAGAAATATTAAATAATTCTTTACACCATTTAAAAGAATTAAATATTACTCTATTGCTATTTGTATTATCTTTCCAATGAAGTTATATTTGAACAAAAGCAAGATGCTATACCTATGCAGATGGGTTATATAGCCTTACTAAATAGAATTATGTCAGTTTGTGATTGATAACTTGCTATGAAAGTTAGGAATGAAATCAATGTTTTGCTTTTTTTTATTTGCGATTTTTTAGAATAAAGATATTCTATTGCTTATTTTTTGTGAAATACTAAATAAATAATAATATTATCATACTAATTAATGATTACTATTATAAATCCATTTACCTGTAAGAGTAATGGTATATTAGGATTTTTACTTCAATTTGGAAATATATTTTGCATATCAAAATAACTTTTATAAAATTCTTTTTATAGACCAGATTGTTGCTGTGGCTGGTAGTACAAACAGCAATAATGAAGCAGTGTGGTTGCGAGGCATGATAGTGAATGTTTTCCCAAATGCTGGGAATGTTCTGGTTAGGTATTTGGATCACGGAGGAGAATATGTGATACCAGTGACTGGGATTCGACAAATTCGCCACGAGTTCTTCACTATGCCATTTTTTGCTGCAGAATGCTGTTTGTATGGTGTCCAACCTATAGGTATAGTAAACTTTATTTTCTGTTGATTAAAATGATTTATTTTCTGTTGATTAAAATTTAATTTTACATCTTTTTTGTGACTGAAATATTGCTGATTTTCTAAGGAATTGAATGACATTCATGGATAATGTTCTGTCTATTCTCAGTTATGGGACTACTTTGTTCTTTTTATGCATGCATCATATAAGACCAAATAGGCCACCCCTATTTTGCCAAAATAGGGGTGGCAATGGAAATGGTTGATTGAGATGTAATGGGAATATATGCAGAATTTGGTGGCATATAAGTTATAGATAATCCTTAAAATTGCGGGGGGGGGGGGAAAGGCTCAAATTTATAATAAAGTACTTAATACTTTTCTTAGAAAATTGTCAATATCTGAAATTCCCTCTTCAGTAATAATGCTTGGATCATATGGCGAAACATACTTAAGGGCTTTTCAAAAAAATTCTTGGTTATACAAATTGGCCGTTTATTTGATCTTTCATATAATTGTAGAATGTTAAATGCAATCATAGAGATGTTACAAGATGTGATAAAAACTATTTTTAATTGCTTGACAATATTAAAATCTCTTGAGAAAATTGTATACGAAACAATGTTTTGAAATTAAATTTACTACAATCCCATATGAATTCAATTAATAAGCATTTTAAGTATAGAGTAGTACATCAAAGTTCTTGTTGTAGAATTATTTACTATTTCAAAAGTTGTTACATTATTAATGCTTCTTGCCCAAAGTAGTTGGTAAAATACTAGTAACAGAGTGCTTTCCTTGCTAAATCTATCAGTTGTTCTTTTAAATTGAATTCTTATATGTGCTTATTATTAAGATGTGTTTCATCAATCACTGTTTAGACTAAAAAAGCTAATTCTTTCATTTTATTTAGGTCCTATGTGGTCACAAGAAGCAGTTCAAGAATTTGTGAGATTATGTTATGTTAGTCATCATCCCACATTTAAAGTCATCAGTCAAACGGAGCAATGCTACTATGTATCCATGGAAACATATGATAGTACATTAAATACTGTAAGTTTTCTTCTTTCATCTTTTAAAAGCAAAGTTTGTTTGAATTGTGGAAATAACTAAGCATAATATTAAAATTTGTACTTATTAATATTTAATTTTAATAAATTGTTAAAATGAATCAGTGAGAGATTTCATTGTAAACTGTTATTTTTTTAAAAAAAGATTTTATTTAAGAAGATTTTTAAGTTTTAATTTATATTTAAGAATTCAGGTTTTGTTAATTTGTGTCTCTTCCTGCAGTATCTGCTAGCATTGCTATGGAACTTATATATTAGTATGAACTGAAATAATTTATAATACAGATTTTAAATCAAACAATATTAGTTTTTCAATATAATGCATTTATCGAGATTGCAACCATCAATTTTAATTTCTAATCATAATAATTGTTCTGTTTTGAAGGAGATTAATCAATGCATTATGAACATCTTTTCAGTTCTTTAATGTGGAAAAAAAATTAACCTACAAAATACCAAACCTATGAAGGAAAAGGGAAAGATTTTGAAGTATGGAATATTGTTTGGCAGGAAAGGAAAATTCTGTAGATTTTAAAACAAATCCCTCTTTATATAGGATTTTGAGGCCAGTAAATTGTAAAATATAAAAATACGTAAAGTAATAGGATGGAAAATCCTCTTAATTTTTGCAATTTCTTATTTTATCATATGTGTACACACCCTATTTTATTTTTTGGTAAAAGCAACATGCCTTATTTTTAAAGGCAATATTTTATCAAATTGTGTTTTGGGTGATAGATTAATAAATCAGATTAGCATTCTTAAAAAATTAGGAGGTATTGTATCGCTAATTTATGACTTAAAATTTGATGCAAGTTTTGCTCTCTTGATAATCAGAATATTCCGGGTTTGTTTCAGACAAGAATGATTTTGTTTGCCAATTTGCTGATGGACAGGGCCATTCTCAAAATAGCTATTATCGTTTAAATGCAGAATATTTGTCTTACTAAACTGAAAGCCACAGTAATTTTGGGGCAGGATTGCATAATGTTTATTTTAGCTTAATTATGCTAAACCTCAGGAGAAAAGGAAATGGGATCAACAGAGCATCAACTTTCCGGTGAAATAAGGAAAATATTGGAAACATAGTATGTGTTGAGAAGTGTTAGCCGGAATAAGGCTGATGTGGGCTAAAAATGCATTTAACAATAATGCTATGCTTCATTTCTGCCAAATTTTAAAAAGTAACCAAATATATTTATCTTGTGACTAAAGAAGTACTTTGTAAATCTTAAGTTGCATTATTATAAACTTAACTGAATATTTTTTGGAAATATATAGATTGTAGATTTTGCATGACTGACTACCCTTTGAAAAATATCTTTCGTCTAGCCTTTATTTCAGTCTCTTCTGACAGGTGCAGCCAAGTAAGAGCTAGAAGCCCATGAAATCCTTGCTATTCTAGGCTACTTTTTCAGATTATTTCCCACTATTTTTTAAAAAATATGCACGTAAATGATGTATTCTTCCTTATGTATAAATGTTCTATTTTGTTTCCCTTGCAGAGTGTGGATTTTGCTTCTGTTTTGATCCAAAAAGGCCTTGCTAACCCTTATACAGAATGTGGAATGGGTCAGCCCCCAAATGCTGCTGAACAGTGATTCTGCATGTATTCATTCATTACAAATACAACGAACTCGACCATTTGGTAACATATTTGTAAAAAATCATCTTTTAAAGAAATTTTTTTTTTAAAATTGACAATTTGAAGCGTATTTAATTCAGAACAATTGAATTGTATTCAAAGTAGTAAAAAATTGATATATTTTTTTCTCTTTCCACATAACATTTACCAATTATTATCTTAATTTCAAAGCAAACGAGAACGTGTGCTTTTTTTTTTTAAAGTTTATTGTAAAATGAAATGTTTGCAACATTGTTTTATTTTTGGGGATAAAAATGTTATTTTTCTTTGTATGATAATGTAAAAAAAAGGCAACTGGCGTGCTTGCATGATTTAACTGTTTAAAAAATATTTTTTTTTAACATACTTTAATAAGTTCATGCTGATTATATCCAGTATAAAAATCTATGAGTGAATAGATTTTTCTTTTGTAAATATGTTGTATTTTTTCTATTATGTTGAATGTTTTCTAAATGCATTATGATGTGTATTTTATTTCATTAATTTAGACATTTTTTTAATAATCAAAATTTTTTTTCTTTTGTTATATGTGTAACAGAACACTTCTAACCGAAGGAATATTTTTGAAATTTCAATTTGATTTGTGGTTGAATAATCTTATTTCACTTGGTAGGAAAATTTATTTCCTGCCTTAAAATAAGAGTAGAGGAATGTGAAATTTCTCATGTTATTGACTTCATATCATGGAAATCATTGGTATTTTCTTTTGTGTGTGTTTTTTGTATTTTCTATTAATTTTACAATCAGTAGGGTTTTAAACAAAATTGTTTAGCATTTCATCAAAGTTGATGTATTAGTTGTATCATTACACACCATAATCAACTGTGTATTATGTTCGTGTTACAATCATTTAGGATTGGTTTGATTTGTATAACTGTTGTGTGAATTTTGTTGAAGGGCTACATTTTTTTTTAAAGTTACTATCTGAATGTTTTTTTAAATTTTGTATTTCAATAAAAATTTTGTAATGTATCTTGTAGTTCATTATTTCATTAGTGTGATTCTTTAAAACCCCTTTTTTTTAGTGTCTTTAGAATATTATTATCATTTGTGTGTGTTTTCATTAGTAGTGTTCTTTTGTCTGCCCATGGGGAAGGAAATGAAAATTATTTTTTGAATCCCTTTTCAACCAAAAAAGTAATTCACTGCATAGTTATCCTCCCAAATACCTATCTTGTTTTGTATTATGCATTTACCTTTTGAAATATTATGAATAACATTTCTATCTTAACTAATTATTGTGCATGTTTTAGCACTTTACTGGCTGAACCATTTGAATGCACCATTTACCATTGGTGTAAATGTCTCTTTTGGAGGATGATAATAAACACTTTGAAGAATTTTTTTAATTGAAATTTTAATTGGGATTTTAAGTAAAAGGAAACAAACATTGACATTTTTCTATTTTGAATTTTGGAAATTTTACAGACAAAAAAAAAGTTTTAAACTATTTTTTTTCAGTGAATGCCTGCTTTTTGAACACATAATTTTCTTTTTATTTTGAATTTAGTAAAACATTTTATATTTTACTAAAATAATTTCGAAGCTAAATTCAAACCATTTACATTATTACTAATATTTCATCCAATTTTTTTTCTTTCTGTTTTTGTGATCAAGGTGGAGATTAGTTTTCAAATTGAGTGGGCTTTAGAGTAATGCACGCTTTTAATTTTTTTTTCACTCATGTCTGGAATATCCTGTTATATAATTGTTTATATGAAGATCTAAACAAATAAGAAAGAAAAAGAATAAGGCAAATACAATGCACAATGAAGGAACAAGGCTTTTGAAATAGAGTGAGCTATATTACTATCAAAATTTTTAATTTTACAGACATTTTTAAAAACGTACTGACACAAAAAAATATTTTGCCTTTTGAAAATGGCTTTTTTCATTCAAAATATCAACTTGCCTTCAGAAAAAATCAAGAACTTGCAAATTTATTCCTGTATTTTTGCTGGAAATAACTTCTCTAATCCAAAGGTATGAACTTATTGACAATTAAGATGTTGTTAAAAGTATTAATATGTGTATGAATTGGAAAAATGTATCTAGAATGGAAGAGGGCCAAATATACACTGCCAAATTTTACATAAATTATCCTTAATAATCTAGTTCTAGCTACTGTTTGTCCACAATAAGAACACTTTCAGACAGCTGTCTATGTTTATGGCAGGCATTATGGAAACATGTACTGTAAGAAGAGATAATTTGGAAGAGGTAGAAATTCATTCAAGTTTTTTTATGACGGTACATTTAGCACCAAATTGGCTATATCTGGTATATTGCATTTAATTTCAAAAACAAATCCAAAAAAATAGTCCTAAAAGCTGAAAATCATTTGCACACTTGGAATTTTGAAAATATCTAATATTTCTCTAATATGTATACAAAGAAGAATGCAAATCAAATAGGCATACAAATAATTATTCAGTTTATCTAATGACTGCACAAAAAGGAAATAAACATTAAGTAGAATCATTCGTGACAAAAAATTAATCTTTATTTTATTTGTTTTAAATTTATGCAAGTAATTAACATCAAATTCTCAGCAGCAAATATGAGGTAAGCTGTCTAACTCAACATAAAAACAATAACATAGCAATCATAATTATTATTGATTTTTCTAAAAAATTATTTTCATTCTGTTATAAAGCAAAATATTCATTTTTAAATATGCTTAAAACCTCCCCAAATTTGTATTTAAATTTTTCGATATGTATACTATTTCCTGAAAGACAAAATTAACAATTACTATTTTATCAATTTTAAATGTCACGTTTTGTAATTTATTTTCAATATGCACAAGCTTTCTACAACACAATTCCACATTTATTTTTAAAAGTTTTCGTCAGGTGCCTGCCAGATGTCCCGGAACTCGACTATAATAAGCCTAATATCTATATTATTCTACAAAAAACGCTGTAATAGTTAGTTTTTGTATTCCAGATGACCATTTATTCATTTCTCCTGTCCTAAAAAAAATTATTTGAAAGAAAGCTTTTTCTTAGGAATTCTATTCAAAGCACATCGGTATCGTTTGAAAATACTTCTGTCATTGTTTTATTATCACAATCATTGCACCTGAGTAGAAGGAATCTCATTAAATATTTTAACCCTTCTAATTCATATTAATGTGCATACATTTTTAGATTCGTGTAATCACATCTAAGAAAGAAAGCTGTTAAAATAACAGGAAGGCAAGAACACAAGCCTGAATAATTGTCTATTTTTCTTTTTCTTACTGAAAAAAATGTAATGTGCTACCAATAATATATTTTCTTCATACTATTATGCAGTTGAATAATATCTCGCAATAAAAAAGTTCAATAGAATTATTTCATAACGATTGTATATACTCATTCAATTCCAGAAAAGAAATTAAATCATTCTAATATCTAAATATTTTCATATAGCATAATAGAATTGCTATTTTTAATTTCAAAGTAATTTTTTTTTCTTTTAAAATCATAAATACAGTTTCTCATTATTATAATTCAAAACTAAGAGGAAAAGCTTAAAGTAATGATTTTACTCCTCTTTTTATTGATAATAATTGAGATAGGAGATAACTGAATTATGCCAGAATATTTAAGCAAATTCGAGGAAAATAAAGTACTGAATTTTAAAATATACTCTGTTAAAAAATAATAAAATTCAAAGTTTTCTGTAAGACCTTTTTTTAATAAATTTTCAAAACACTTTTTTAAAAGAGATCCAAATCAATACTCAATTTAATATTTCTAGTACAAGCAGCTGAGAATAATTTGCTTTGGAAGTTTCAATTGTTTATCATTTTAAAAATACGATTTTGAAAAGGATTTCTTTTTTTCCCAGTCTCATATATCGATAAATTCAAAAGGTAACTTTATTTATGTAAAAAAGTTAAGTTCTAATTTAGTATATATATTTTATTAAATTTCAGTTTATAACATTAAATAAAAGTTTTCAATAAAAAAGGCTGTAAAAGTATATTAAGATAAAAATTAAAAAAAAAATATTAGAATGTATTGTTTCTTTCTTTATTTCATTTTCTACAACTAATTGTTAATCTGCAATTAACCAAATTTTATGCTATAAGATAAATAAAATCTTCATTTTTTTAATTATAAAAATTTAAAAAATAAGGATAATCAAAAGTATGTTAAGCTAAAACTTTTGACTATCGACATTAACATGAAGATAGAAATCAGAACACATTATTGAAGAAATAGAAAATAACCAAAATGTATCAACAAATTTTGTAGTTTCAGGAAATATAAATGGGAAATGTGATATTTTTTTGAAACAATAAATGCAAGACTAAGTTTTTTTTTTCGTCGTTTGCTGTGCCAAGTTTACTAATTCAATGAAACAAATGAAAATAAATACAAATATAATTTAACTTGCACAAGCATGTGGAGTTTCAATGAAGAAAAAAGTAGCTTTTATTAACGTGTCATCATATTGATGAAAGTTCAAATTAAAAGAAGTAAATCATATTTGGAATCTTAAATGCGTTGAATTTAATAGAAAATAAGGATTAAAGTGAAATCTGCTTTGCATATTCCAATATATCATGTCAGAATATAATTTCTTGAACGGCCGAGCAACACGTGCTCGTGCAAGTTAAATTATATTCATTTTAATGATTTTATTGAATGAGTCTTTAATATTGCAAACGATCCAAAAAAATTTGCCTTGCTTTTATTGTTTAAAATAATATCATATTTCCTATTTATTTCGTTTCACATAATCACGTGCTCAAACTGACATTTTTCTAGGTTTTATTTGCTGTAGTCATTAACTTTTTTAATCAGAACTTTTGTAATGCAATGGCGTTATTAAGGTATCCGACTGGGTAAAAATCGTCAAATTTGACAAAACTAACGAAATTTTTTTAATGCATAATATTAAAGCTTGTTCTTTTATCTTTCCAAATCTGTCCTTTTTTTTTTTTTTTGTTCTACCTACTTCAGAAATAAAGTTATGGCCGTTTTAAGTTAGCATAGAGTGACAAAAGTGAAACCGGAAATGGCATTTTGAAACCGGAAGTTGATGTAAATATGGCAATCTATCAAGGAATTACAATGTTATAAATTATTAAAAATGACAAATTTTTGTTTTATATCTTTTATGCCGGCTAATAAGTACTATATGTAAATATTATTTCTAAATTTGTCTAATTAAAAACGAACACGAAAGGGCTTAGTGGAAAAGGAAAATTAACCGATAAATTTATAGATAGACTGCAAAAATATTATGGAATCGCCATTCGCAGTAATGTGGGAAATTTGGAAAAAATGCAGTGACGTCATTGCCTCTTTTTTTCACTGCTGTTCCGGCACCAATAGTCCCACGCATCGCCAGTGCCCTGAAGGACCAAATAGTTGGTGTAAATTCCAGAGAGCCAGATTTTCAGGTATAGAACTCCAAGAAAAGAAACCAGGCCTGTCTTCTACTATCATAAATAAAATAAAAGGATCATATATGGAACCGTGTGACCAAAAATTATTGCAAAAATGTCTGCATGGAAAAATACAGAATTGTAACGAAAGTTTTAACGGTATACTGTGGAGTGTTGTACCCAAAGAAACATTTGTTGAACTGCAAACTCTTTGCTTAGGTACATATATTGCTGTTTTAATTTATAATTCTGGATACACTGGCTTATATTGAGCCAGAACATGTCAAGGGTTTCATCAACATTGATAATAACAGGATAGCCGATTCAATTCGACATTCTTCAGTGTCTGTAAAACTGTCCAGGAAAAAAAGAAGAGCATCTAGAAAGAATAAATCAGTGAAGGATGATATAAAGGAAGGTCCAACTTATAAATCAGGAGAGTTTTAGACTTATTGAAATATAATAATTTTGCTTTTTTTCAAAATAAAAACTTTAAAAGCCTTTTCTGAAAAATTCAATTTTTGCACTTTTTGCATTACCGTAAACACAATATCTCAATATGTTCTGAACATATTCTTATGAAATTTTGTAGAATTGTTTAATATAATATTTTTAATGCTCTGAACTAAAAACTAAAATATAAATGCATTTTTAGGCATTTTAGAGGTATTCATAGACAAATTGAGCACATTTTTTTCAAAAAATTCTTGTTTGTACAATTGTTTTAGTCATATCTCAGAATATATTATACATATTCAAAAGATTTTAATTCAAAGCATGCATATTGGTTATTACAATATTCTTGTAAAATATTTTTGTTTTCTGCTTGTAATTTTTTTCTCTACGACTGTTGGCATAACAGTTAATGTTTCTGTTTTTTAACTACAATTTTCCTTTTTTTTCAAAATGTTATGAAAATATTTTTTATTTTTGAATATTTTTCATTATTCTGTCACATATTCAAACTAAAACTAGAATAATAACTAGCATTTAAAGCATATTTAAAAAAAAAAGGCTCCAAACCCAGTCGGATACCTTAAAAGCTGGTTGTTTGAGATGCTCGTGCAGGTAATAAAATTTTTATTTTTCGCTTAAGGATTTTTGTTGACGCCAAATACCTCATCCCCAAAACAACATCATGTTCTTAAATGATAATAATTCCATTCTTCTATAAACTATGATTAAACTAATTGAAATGAAACATAAATGCAATTTTAAAACTCCCTTTTTATTTATAAAACATATGAATTATGATTAAAAGAATACAAAACTAGCAGAAATCGAGTGACAGTTGTGTAGTTTTTTTTAAAAAAAATTCTAAACCGCTGTCATACAATTCCGTTTCTTCTGAACCGGAATCCAATTCAGAATTTTCCAATCTGAATTACTAGTTTTTCTAAAACTCCATCCTTTTCCCAATAAGAATTTTCAAGTTTTTCCACATGCTAGCAACGTGCCTTCAATTCCTTGGAAGTCATTCCGCCCTCAGAATCGCACAACAGATTCTACAAGTCTTCCAATCTTAAATCTCCAGCTACTTTATCGATCGAGATTGAGATAGCTACAGCAGTATTATACACATATTTTTCAAACTTTTTATTAAAATGAAAATATAGTTTTCAACCATTACAACAAACTGCACATACGTGAATTTTCAATGCCAATCCGGGCAACACCAATGCTTGAATTTTCTACGCCAGTTGTTGTAATGCAGATTAGGAATTTTTAATTTCCGTTATCGTGTTTTATTTTAATTCAAAAAAAAGTTCAAAGTGAATTCGAAAAATCGATTCATTAACAATGTTCGAAGTTTAATTTTAAATGCTCTAAGAAAATAAACAGAATCTTTTGAAATAATCGGTCGAAAACATATTAAACCTAACCTCATTAGCGTGGGAGAAAAACAAACTGAAGGCTTACTCAATTGGCGGTAGGGAAATCGTTTTTGGGGGGGGGGGATAAGAAAAGCATCGTTTTTACTATTTTCCTCTCAATTTTTCCGTTTTTTCTCTCGAGTTTTTTCCGTTTTTCTCAAGTTTTGCGCTCAGCAACACATTTAACGATTCATTTTTATTTATATAAATTATCGTGTTTACATATTTCTGAAAGTACATATCGACAGGCAGTCAACCTGCAATTAGATTTGACTCACGTTTTAACCGTTGTCAGCACTATAGATATTAAATATGCATAACGAATTTCATTTGACTCGTTGTCTTCGTTTTGTAACTATCACGTTAACTTGCATTCAAACAGTTGGACAGACGGACTTCCTTTGAACAGATTTTACTTAAAATTTGATAGAAGACTGCTGTCCTCCATTATCCTCCATTAAAAGTTCTCCATTATCTGCTGTCGATCTGCTATTATAGAAATTCTGTGTGAAGATCACATATAAAATTTCGGCAGTCCAACTCAAATCGGTTTTGAGTTATCTTTGTCTCAGACGGACGGACATTTTCCAAAAATATGTTTTTCGAACTCAGTGTGGTCTAAAACATGGTGATTTGTCAAAATCTTGAATTGGATTTTTTTTGGATGAATATTATACTTTTTTTATACAACGTATATGAGAGAGTAATAGTTGTGATCTCAAAATTTTGAACAAAAAAGTTCAAAAGGCCGTGATAACCTGGTTGATTGAGCGTTGAATTCGCATCCCTTGGACTGAGGGTTCGAACTCGTCGGCCGAAGACTCTCTGTGTGAGTGGTGGCTGGCGCACGTAAATCTGTCGTGGTCCAAAAGTCCTCCATGGCAAGAATAATACCGTTGGGGGTATTCGTTCTGAGGTGATCGTTTTCTATTCCAGTTCTAAATTACGATCTTTGCATGAATGAAGTCCGCCCCGTAAAATAGGTTGTAGCGTGTGTAGTAGCTATGTACTCTTGACCCTAGTTGACGTTACTGAAAAACAAGAGAGGCTTAATCGGCTTAACCCTTTATCTACTGAAGGTACTTATAAGTCCCATTTAAATCTGGGTTATATTTTCGTAATATGATCATTTTTACCGATGGTATTCTAAAAAACACGGAGAATATAACCCAAATAGCAAGAAGTTAATATGAGCTAAAAGTAGGAATAAAAAAATATTTAATTAATAATTAAATTAATTAAGATATTTCTATTAATTAAAATTTTACTTTTAGGTTCTCTGGGATTATTCTACAAGGAAACTTAACTACTGGTGCAAAAATGTTAGAAAATGGATGGCAATATAATTCAGTAGATAAAGGGTTAAATCGCTGACAGACCTGTCAGCGGGCTTGAAAAGTGCCATAAGTAATAACAGCAACAATAGTGAAATTCAAAAGTATACATTCAAACTTTACCTAATACTCGTTATATTGTGGAAATAAACGATAAAATCTCAAAAATTCCGAGCGTTTCAAGAAGGGCGCGAAGTTTGTCTGATATATTTTTCGATTACGTTTATATCTTAATAAATACATTGATCTAAAGCATAACGCAGTTTTATCGATTTATTTATCGAGTGCCTGTTCAAATCCGACCGACATTTCTTCTTCCTGGTTTACCTGACCTATTATATAACGGTATATCAGCTGTTTCATAAAACAGCTGTTTTGTAAAATAAGCACTAAAGCATTCTTCGAAAATAACTTTAGGTTTACTCACACTTAAGACGCACGTGTGTCACCAAGTGTTTTGGTGCCCTATCTTGTGACGCCATTTTTTGAGAAACAGTGGATAATAAAGCTAAGGAATTTATATTGATAAATTATTGTTATTTTTATCAGATTTTCGTATACCATGTATAGAGAAAGCATTGCAACGGTAAAAAAATTCAAACTCGAGATTTTCACGAATCTCAACGCTTTAGATTTCTATGAGTTCGATATACACATTTTTGGAAATGCCCTTCTGTCTGTGATAGCTCAAAAACACTTTGAACTAGATGAATGTAATTTGGTATCGATTTTAATACCAAATATGTCCATCAAATTTTGAACGAATTCCATTTCCAGTCTGTTTATCCGCCTGTTCGAATATTAATTAATATGATAATTATAAAAACAAAAAATTGGCATCCTGGCACAGAGGTAGCGCACCTGCCTCGTGATGTGGGCGTCTCCTGTGTTCGAGTCTTGGTCAGGGAATGTTTGTTCTGTGTTCTGTCTGTCAGGTGAGTGAATGTGTCCCCCCCTCTGTGAAAAAGGGTTGTGCAAGCGAATGAAATAAGTATGTATCATCTTCATATAAGCTAGAAATCAGACTTCTGCCCTCGATTGCTCAAGGATCCGTACCTTAAAAAGCTACTGCATTCCTCCTCCCATTATAAAGGGGACACGTCGTCTTCATCATCACAAAAATAAAAGAACTAGATATATGAAATTTGATACACAGATTTAATATCTACATTGTAGACATCTATCGAAATTTGAATAAAATCAAACAAAAGGTTGACCGTCTATCGGTCTGCATTTTTTCCAAACGTATTTTTACGAATAATTCTCACACAAGAATGACGTGAAGAGACACGCTTTACTGTCCAGGAAAACGCTTATTAAATATTCTCAACACAAGCTAAAAATTCACAGTGAATTAACAATATTTAATCCGCTAATCTTGATTAACAGCAAAGATATAGAACGCGCGTCACAGGGAAAAGACACTCTCTCAAGCTCAGCCAACTATCGTCGTTCGTTCTCCGAACTGTTCTGACCCCCTCTTTATTTTCTAGAACACTTTTCTAGGTTTTATTTGTGGTAGTCATTTTTTTAAATCAGAGCTTCTGTAAATGCAATGGCAACGCGTTATTAAAAGCTTCATTTTTTTAGATGCTCGTGCAGATAATAAAATTTTTACTTTTCGCCTGCGGATTTTTGTTGACGCCAAAAACCTCATCCCCAAAACAACATCATGTTTTGACATGATGAAGAAAGGAAAAAGTTTTAAATGCAAATTCTACTAGCTTTACTCTGTGCTCCGAAATTTTACACTAATTGTACCATATTGTTTACATAAACAAATAAGTTAAGAGGAATATTGACTGGTTGTTTTACTATTTTTTATACATAACAAAAGTATTTGTTGGCCACCTCGCGGTAGCATGATTTCTAATTTTGTCATTCTATTGCTTTCACTTCTATGGCGATAACAAGACCGGAATATCAAATAGGTAAAAGTAGGCAACTCCCTAGACCCTCCCTCCACTTAAAGTTGTTGGGTCATTATATCTCGATTTCTTGTGTAATATCAAAATATATATTGTACAAGGATCGTATATTCGAGCTTATTCAAACAAAACAAACACATGCCTTTTAAATTTAAGAATATTATTTTTTAGGATTTTCTTTTCTTTTTTTTAAAGTCACTTTCAGATTAATGTAGTCGAAATTTTTGCAATTAGCTTATTGATTCCTTATTCAAACTCTTCATTTAAATCTTTAAATTATATTAAAAAAGTATCATTCTTTCACCACTTTGTTAAGAGTTATTTTATTAAATGCATAAGATACAATACTCTTGAAAGTCATCCACAACCAGAAAATGCACATAGTTTTTTTTTAACATTTTTTTTTTTCGTTTTTATTTTCAGAGAATGCACATCATTTGTTAATTATTTTTTTTAAATATTTTAAAAGTTGAAGCTAAAAAAAAATTTAAATTTCAACTTGTGAGGAATATTGAGGAATTGAATCCGAAAAATACAATTTTGGAATTTTGATTGTCCGTCCGCTTTTGATTATTGATAATTCCAAAGTACTTTGAGCCACCCATATGAAATTTGGTATATGCCCTCAACAGATTTTTAAAATTTTATCGAATTTTAAACCAAACCCTTTCAGAGGAAATGTGTCTGTCTTGCTGTTTGAATACAAGAGAACACAATGATTACATAAGGAGAAAAGCTAGATGGATTAAAGTTGGTACAAACTTTCATATTTAAAGCGTAGTTACCTATTCAATTTGGTCCCAAATTTTTCAGAATGTTAACCACCACTCAATAGTATGTAGAAACGATAATTAAAAAACGTAAATATATGAAATTTGTTATGTGATTTTGTGATTACAAATATTGTTGTATGTCATTTTTTAATAGGTCGAAAAAAAAGGCATTTGAAATATGCATTCAGTTTTCTGGTACTTGCGTATTAACTGCATCTCGGAGATTAATTGCCAAGTATCGCTCTCTGACAAGCTTTTCTGTAACTATTGTCCTCCAATGTCATACAGTTAGTAAAATAGAAGTACAAACATGGAAGTATTAGACATTATGCCAGAAAATTTCGGGAAAACAATTTTTGTTGATTCCCTGCATGGTTTCCGATTGTCTTAACAAACGAATTTCTATGTTAAAATTCGTAATAAATGAGAAAAAGGAAGCCTTTTAAATAAATTGGCATTCCTAATTATAATAAATTAATGCTTTTCTTGATTACACAATAATTTATTTGATTATGAAGATAGTTTCCTGGGTGAAATGACTTGAAGACACAGGTTGTCTTTTATGTGGTTTATTGGTTAACATCAACAACAAAAGGTACATGATTATGCCTCAGTGTAGCAAGCCTAGAGAACTAAACATAAAATTTCTCAGGAGAGAACCTAGATAACACTTCCCATAATTCATTTAATCAAACTGCCCTTTAAATAAGTTAAAGTTTTTGGATTATCACGACTTACCAGATGTTTTAAATGTCCTCGAAGCCAAAAGTCGCATGGATTTAGGTCTGGAGACCGGGAAGGCCAGAAAACACGGAAGTGACCCGTTCTTCTGAAAAATGATAATGGAGAACGTCTTTTACACAATGGCTAATGTATGAGGAGCTCCATGTTGCATGAAAAGTGTGCTCGAAAGATATTACGTGCTTGCTGTGGTCAATTGTGGAACATATTATCCCAAGATTCCAGATGGCAGCGGAAAATGATGACCGTCATGTTGAACATGTTTTGTTGTAATTAAATTTGTCGAAAGTAGGCTAAATGTGTGATTCGTTTAAAAAACTGCCCCTTGTGGCAAAATTTTGAACTATTTTTTTATTTGCTCAAATTCCCATCCCTTTATTATGTTCTATACAAAATTTCATAAGTTTCTGAACAATAGTGTCGTCTGTTGTGACAATTTTAAAGTAGGTTTGTTTAACAATGAACACCCTGTACTTAAAAAAACTTAATTCTGAATCCTTTGAATTTAAAAAAGAAATTCGAATTAAGATTACTGGTACAATTCTGATCAGAACGTCGTTACATGGAAAATATTTTGGGCTGGATTCGAACAAACCCTAAACATGAATAAAGTATTTCGAATGAAGTTGGTTCTATTTTAATCTCATGCACAATCACAAGTTTGATTGAGCCAAAACAATAATAACCTTTGATAGCTAATCGCAGTTCTTGTTCCGAAATCTAACGAAAGATAATTTTTCTAATTTTATCAAATTTCATTTCGGAATCATTTGTTTTTTTGCTTGTTGTTTCAAGAGAAACATAAATTCGTATAGAATTAAGAATTTTTTGAACGTGTGCGCTACTCAAACGAGTTGGAATGAAAAGTAAACGGATAATAGAAAAGATAGAGGTGCATGCGAGAAATGAGATTTGCCATATTGTGTTATTCTAGTATTCCATAAACAGGAAATGAAAGGTAAGTAATCAGAAATGTGACTGAGTCGGAGTGTGAAAGTGTTTTTGCATGATAATTCACTAAACAAAATAAGCAAAATTGTACTTAATCATTAGAAAAAATTAAAACAAGTTATAGAAAAAACAATTTTTTAAAATCAATTCCTATTTAGGTTATTAGAATTTTTTTTATTTTAGTTACTTTTTATTAAATTATTACAATTTTTGTTGTTGCTCTCATGTTCCGCTTTAGAATGGAAGGAGGTGTGAAGTAGCTTTTGAAGGTGTGGTACATTTCAACAGGTAGGTAGGTAGGTTCAACTGGAAGGTTGCTGCTCTGTTTTGTTTACTATTTCTAACAAAATCTCCACCGCAGCAATTTTCTGCGACACAGAATGCAGCTGCACAAGTTCATCTATAGTTCTGGCTATGTCCTTACACTGACTTTTCAATGTCTCTGCTATCCATTTTTAATCCCATAATCACAACCAGAAACAAAGCCTCGTCGATTAAGGCTCTATAGATATTTACTCAAAATCCCTAGGAGTAGTGTTCGACAACGCTATCTGGACAAAATTTTCTGCCGTTTAGATATAAAGATTCTTTTTAAACAAGCGCTCAACGCAGATTGATATAAGCCTATGATGCGTTGGTGTCTTTTTGATACTCGTTATACTGAACATAGTTCATCAAGCGAGTTCCTTGTAAACAAGGTTTGACTGTATTTCTAATTTATTACATTCAAATTTAAGGGTATTTGCACTTTCTCAATATGTAAAAATAACAATTAATTAATTTGATATTGTTAATAAAACATCGTACCTAATTTGAATCTTGACTAATGATCAAATCGAATAGTTTAATCGTTAGTCAAGATGCTAGGCTTACTAGTTGATTGTTATGTAGAAATTCAATAGCCTCAGTACTATTTACTGTAATGGGTTTAGATAGCTACACATCCAGTTTTGAAACTACACAAAATTTATTTTCGAAATGCACTCGTAATAATAAGTATTGGGCATATAAAGAGGATCCCACACATTTATATTTCCATTCAGCATTAGTATGAGGAAACTTAATCCATAATGATAATGAATAAGGATAATGATAGTGAAACTTAATATAATGATAATGATATAATAAATATAATGATAATGATAATAAAATGATATAATGATAATGATATAATAAATATACTGATAATGATAATAAAATGATATAATGATAATGGAAACTTAATGATAATAATGATTAATATAATGATAATGATTATAATGATATAATGATAATGATTATAATGA
>JAOUZG010042725.1:5644070-5655276 GCA_026289955.1 Argiope argentata
ATATAATGATAATGATTATAATGATATAATGATAATGATTATAATGATATAATGATAATGATTATAATGATAATGATAATAATAATGATTAATAATAATGATATAATGATAATGATAATCCTGTTCACCAAACCCACAAAATTTGCGTACTATGGCGTAATCAGATCTTGAATCTGTGACATTGCAATTTTGCAGCCAAGACTTTACCACCAAGCCAGCAGGGGTTCTACCACGATATACGACGAATAGATGCAAGCCGAATATTGAAAATATTAACTCACGATTATAAAAATATTTTTATGAGGAATCAAGGATTTTTTGGATGTTAAGCAACTTATTGATAAAAGATCCAGACTTGATTTTTAATGTATTTCAGAATAGAGGCAAATAAGCATGAAATGCTACATTGGACACCATTCAACAAACATATCCATGAGTTTTTATTTTAGATCCTTTTTTTAATTCCCTTTTATTACAGATTTGAGCTCACAATAGTGACAATTTAGTTTTATTTTAGATCGATTAACTCCGATTTATGATGCAACACAACGGCTGTTTTGGAAAACAATTTTCATTTCGTATAGTTGTTGTTGTTTCTTATGGCACTTGCCTTGGACAAGCTCGCTGAGATAGTCAGCGATGTAAGACTAATCAGTGTCTCTTGTTTTAGTAGTACCGCCAACTAGGGCCAAGAGTACGACTTTTGGTACTCTGTCCTCATATTCACTTGCACAACCCCTGTATCTAGGAGGGCACATTCACACATCTCACAGATGGAAAAAAGAAGAACAACCATGTTTGAACCGAGACTCGAACCCGGGACGCCCTGATAACGAGGAATACGCGCTACCCCTATGCCAGGATGCCGGCATTTTGTATAGGGATCAGATATTGAGAAGAACATTTGAGCCATCTCTTTGTCTCCCAAATATCCCTGCGATAATCAATGAGAAGATATTTAATCTTCGAAGTCATAATTAAATAAGACAAGGTTCACATATACAGTGAACTTTCAATAGAATCAAGTTTTGAACTCAGAGTTTTTTTAATTCAGAAGTTGAAAATTTAACAGAGAACTTTTTCAGCAGGGAAAAGGTATGAAACAGATATATAAATAATTTATTTACTCTGGATTAATGATCTCAGTATGAAATCTCATTAAGTCTCTTATGCTTTTTCTGTGACATCCTTATGCTTCGTTCACAGTTTTATTGCAAATAAGCCTTTTTGAAGTTCCAGTGCGACATAATTTAAACAAAAAAATTGCACATTATTTATCTAAACAATTGACAGCAACAGTTGATTCTTTTTCCATGCCATGAACGAATCGAGGAACTTTAGTTGGCATGTAAAGTAAAACAAAAATAATCAGTGTTCTGTATTTGATTGAATTTATTTTAGGATTAAAAATAATGCCAGTTAATTACGATTTTGTCATAAGTTTGTCAAGCATGTAGGAAAACTTAAATAATCATATTTCTGATACATCTGCTGGGATTAGAATCGTAATCCATCATGTGCAGTAAGTAAATGTGATTTTTTTTTGTTTTATTGACTGTTTGTTTTAATAAAATACTATTTTTTTCTTTGACCAAAATTTCTGAAATATACAGCCAATTACTGTTATATTATAGAATAAGTTTAAAATTTTATATTTTATAACAATAATCGAGTCATTTATATCATGTCAGAATATGCTGTTTTTGACGTCAGCAAAAATCTGTAATCGAAAAATAAAAATTTTATAATCTGCACGTGGATCTTAAAAAATCAGTTTTTAATAATGTGTTTCCATTGCATTTACAGAAGATCTGATTAAAAAAATAAGTTAATGACTACAGCAAATAAAACCCAGAAAAATGTCATTTTGAAGACGTGATTATATGAAACGAAACAAATAGGAAATGCGATATTTTTTTTAAACAATCAATGCGAGACAAAGTTTTTTTCATTGTTTGCAGTACTAAAGTGACTCATTCAATGAAACGATTAAAATGAATAAAAATATAATTTAACTTGCACGAGCACGTGGTGCTTGGCCGTTCAAGAAATGATGTTCTGACATGATACATTGAAATATGTATGGTAGATTTCATTTTAATCTTTTATGTTAAAATTATTGTCTTTTGAGACATCAAATCAATTATATTAGGCTTAAATACTATATATTTTCATTGATATTGTATGCAGCGGTTTTTTATGAACAGCTTGTGTGAAATGTAGAATAAGTTTTGAATGTATTTATAGTATTCTAATACAAGAACTGTGCACTAATACAAGAACTGTGCACTAGAAAGATATAATTCCAATCATTAAAAAATTCGATCTAACGATTTTGAAAAATCACCACATTATAGCCATGATAGAATTCAGAAAATGAAATTTTTAGAATATTTATCGGCAAGCATGGATGATTAAAAAAACAGTAGTCTCCCTAAAACTTTCTCGCACACTCTTTCATAAACTTGCCATGTTAGAGAACGCCTTATATGGCACAGACGCGCAATATATATATATATATATATATATATATATATATATATATATATATATATATATATACATAAACATTGACTTTTGGCGAATTTAGAAATTTTATTGAGTCTGTCTTGTCCTCCTTGGCGAGTTATTTGTTAATTAATTATTGGTAGGATTAATAGTATTTAAAAATCGAATTTATGTTTTAGACATTTATCTCAACCGATTTGAAAATTGAGAAAGTAAACATTTTTTGACACGAAACTGCATTTGTAGTCAATAATACCTATTTAAAATTTGATGCATTTAAGTCGGGTTTTTTTAAATTACCGCCTTTTTTTATTACTAAAAGAACGGACTGACAGACAATCAATCCTTTTTTGGATTAGACTCAAAATTTGAAAGGTTACCGAATTTTATTTGTCTACGTCTATTTTTTTTTTGTATAATTCTCGTGTTAACATATATTAGAACAGACGGACAGAAGGACTTCATTTGAATAGATTTTACTCAAAATGTTACTGAAATCTACAAATTTTGTATAAAAACCATGTACAAAATTTCAGTTGTCTGTTTTTGTTTCTAATGGCACTTGCCTTGGACAAGCACACTGATGCATCAATGATATTAAGCCTTATTAGCGTCTCTTGTTTTGAAGTAGAGCCGTATAGGGTCAAGGGTACGACTTAGCTACTTATCATATTCCCTTGCACAGCCCCCTTTTACAGGGAGGGGCATTCAAACACCTTACAGATAGAACAGAGAAGAACAAAATGCTCGAACCAGTACGTCCAGATCACGTAGAAGGCAAGCTACGCCTATGCCAAGATGCCGGCTCATTTGTCTGGATCACAGCATTTATTTTTGTCACAGAACGACAGATGGACATTTTCCAAGCATGTGTTTGTCGAACTCATTGAGGTCTAAATTATGGACATTCTTGAATTAGAACATTTTCCTGATTATTACACTCTCTGTAGACTACACATAAGGAAAAGTAACAAGATAAGCAATATTAAACACATTTTCTTCAAAATTATACATATCTACCTAATTCTGGACTAAATCTGTCTGTCTTGTGCATATAAACCCAAACAGCAAAAATGCATCAAGCTAGATCAATTTAGTTTAGTATATTGCTAATTGACCAGATATTAATCCAATTTTAGCACAAATTCATAAAACAAAATTGGTTGTTTGCCCCTTTCTATCTATACATCGAGAAATAATTAGAATAATAATTAGAAACACTCGAGAAATAATTAGAGGATATTGGAGATATTTATACCATTTTGTAGAGCATTTATTGGGGAAGGTTTTAGTCCATTAAAATCGTATCAAAATAAAAAGGAGAGTTTTATAATTCCGTTGTTAACTTTGCATTTATTGGCGTATGCATGAAAACCTCAAACTGCGCACGTGCAAATAGGAAGAGCTGTGATATGTTTGCACTACATTTCTTTTGTTTACGTCTGATTTTAAATAGCGATTCAGATCTCATTATGCCCAAAAGAAGAAAATCCAACCTTGAAATGATTGCTTGGGTTTTGTCTACGGACATATCGAATTTTTACCTTTCTAACAGTCTAAATATTTCTGCCCATGTCATATAGGGTGAAGGCTAGACTTAAGCAAAGTTCTCTTCTTGAATGCTATGCCACGGGCAACGCCGTGCGAATTTTGCTAGTGTACAATAAATCACAGTAATATATACATTTATTTTAGCATTTCATTAATATAATTTATGGTTAAAAATATGTTTTTGTCGAATTTGGCAAATTTAAATCATTCAGTGGGAAGATTGACTGTTATAAAATGGTTATTCAGCTCTTTTTGCTATACTTTTTTTTTACACAACAAAACTACTTACCGAAATCTCACTGAATCAAATGCAACAATGGACAAAGCATATATTTGAATCCGCTAATACGTTGTTTTCTTCCCGGCAAAATGCAAAATTTGTATCAGGCCAAAATATGATTATTTGACGCGGGTCCTTTTTACAAGGGAAGCTTTGGAAATATATTGGCTTTATACCTTTTATTTTCTCGTATAAAATATAAAATAGAGTATTCATCTCAATATTGGAACTCGAGATTATGAAATCTCAGAAAATTTCTGAGAGATCACTCCCTCTGGTTGGATAAAGAAATGACGATTTCCTTATAACGTTCCATAGTTTTTCTTCATTTAAGATAATTAAAAGCTTGTATTCCTGATTAAGCTTCAATTATATTTATATCTGTACTAGCTCTTACCCGCAACTTCGTACGCATGGAAATTTTAATGTGTATATGTGAGAACTGGCATTGTAATCACAATGTAAAATGTTATCAAAACCGTATGCATGCATACATTTTCAACGTCAATTGGGGCAACACAAAGACGTGAATTTTAGCTCCAGTTGGGGTAACGCAATGCAGATTAGAAAATTTTAATTTCAATTCATCTATTTTATTTTTATTCAAAAGCCCTTCTGAAGGAATCAAAAGATCTATTAATTAACAATGTTTAATTTTAAATTTATCATACACTTAATTTTAATTAATTTTAAATTTATTATATGAGGAAAAAACTACTTAAAAGCTATATACTTGAAACTATAAAGATACTTTAAAAAATTTAATCAAAAATAATAAAAATTGGCAAAAGGAATATATACAGCAAGAAAAAAAGATATGAACGGGAAATATCGAATTATATTAACACAAGAAAAAAAATTAATAAATCTTCCTTTAGAATAGTAAGATAATATTAAAATGAAAAACGGAAACAGAAAAATAAAAACAAACGATTAGATTTTTAAAATTTTTTTTTTGTTCTGATGAAAAAGGCTTTCTGTCGGGAAATCCTACAATAAATCACAAAGAATTCCATCAGATAAGATAATATTAAAAGAATACCGGAGATCGAAAAATAAAAACAAACGATTCAAAAAGCTCAGGCAGATGTTTTCAGATTTTTTTTATTTTTTGGCGGAATAGTTAGTTTTCAATTAATAAAAAATTAACCACTCAATTAACCGGGATAAAAATTAGCCTATGCTCTTCTGTATCTATCTCTGTGCTAAATTTTATTGAATTTCCTTTATCCGTTTTGGCGTGATTGAACCCCATCATCTATCTATCCAAACTTTCACATTTATAATAGTAGTATAGATATACTATTCACAATTTTTTACTGATAGCTAAACTACATAGCATTGTCGTTTATTGCATTTTACTAAAATCACCAGCTGTTTACCAAATGAGTTAAAAAATACTCTTGAACACATCTGAATAAAGTTGGACACAGATAAATTTTTTCAGGCGTGAGAATATTTAATCCAACATTAATTTGAAAAGAACAATTTATACATTTCAGCTTCATTGAAATTAGAAGATATATTGGTAAAATCCTAGTTGAGTGTTCCTTTTATTTCATCAAGAATGCCAAAAGTCGCCAATCAAGATGCGTGTACATATAAATAATACTGTACTATTTTTTAAAAAATTAGGAGATTTATTCATTACGATTGCTTTATCTAAGAACATTTCTTTTTGAACCTCTATGTTGACTTTCCTTTGAATTTGAAATAACCATCTTTTGCAAACCAGCTGTACCAGTTTGTAATTTAGACAGTAAAATTCGAACAAGAAATCCCTTTGGCATCTAAAAACGGCACCGAACAGAATTTTTTTCAATAAAATCAAAAACCATCCTACGGCTTTGCTAATAGCGCGAACGAGAACTTAGTAGCATCGCTAGCTAATTAAACTTAAGAATTCTGAGAATAACAATAACAGCACAACGAAAAATGAAAACCTTCGTTTCTAATATATTCGCTACTACAGATTGATGCTTTTCTAAAAAGGAAATATGAGATAATAAATATACTTACTCGATTCTGCAAACTCTACATTTGAGTTGAAATGAATTTCCATACAAAAACAATAATATAACTTTTCAGCGAAGCAAAGTTTGTTCTGTCTGGGCTGTATATATTTCAAAAGGTAGAATCGAATTCATAAACACAATATCCTTCATAATAATTGTGAACGTAATATTTTTGATCATTCCAATCATCAGATATCGGATTATTGAAAACACATAAACTTATCGAATAATCACGGAAAGTTCATGAGAAGAACAACAAATCGTAAAAAATTGTACGAGAATGTTAAGACGAAAAACTGAAATTAAAGCAAACGATCCAAAAAGCTTGAGCGAATGTTTTTTTTTTTTTTTTTTTTTTTTCTATTTAGACAAAATTCGAAAGCAGACGATTTTAATAACGTAATTCGGTAAGAATTCTTAAAGAATAAATATTGTCTGTTAATATTTTATTAGTAGTAATAATACTTTTAATTATAAAACGTGGTATTATTAAATTCTTCAGCTTATTTTTATGTAATTTTTTTTTATTTCTTATAAAACTATTGTAGTAGAAGTACATTGCAACAAGCGAAAACAATTTGCAAATAATTCAGTATTAGGGTTACTGGGAAAATGTTTCGATTTTCTTTTTCTTTCTTTTTTTGGGGTGGTGGAGAAGGGGGTCAAAATATTAGTGATAAACTCAGGAGCACACTAAACTAATATTTGATCCAATTTTTAAAGGAATGTATCTGATTTTTACTTTCTCAAAAGTTCAAATCTTAAAGTTAAATCTTAATTTTAAAAAAATGAACTCGAAATTATGAAGGACATCAGAAACAGGAAGTGTATATCGATCAACTTTGCTAGTTTTCTTCCTTATTATATTTCATAACATTTCCTTGATATAGTAGCGATAAACTAAGTTTTTTTAGTCCCTGACGGTTTGTATGAAAATTAGATAAATTATATTAGAATTACTTGATCCTTTCCGGTAGATGGCAGCACTACTTGAGCATCCATTATTTTCTTAAATTTGTTTTTTTCATTACTTTAATAAACTTATTTAAAAAACTTCAACTCCATTTATATTGCAAGGATTTAAATGTAAAGAACTAAAATGTATTGCCAGAAATAATTTAGATACTTGGATATTGTTATTGAACTTTTAAAAGAATTCAGTAATATAATAATTAATAACACGTGTAACGATAAGCGCCATCTATCGGAATTATCAAGAAGAGTTGGGCATCCTGTTCGAGTAGGATACAGAAAAACAAGATTTTAGAAAGAGAGAAATGGCAGACCGATCCGATATGATGATTTTAAAACTTGTATAAACTGAATTATAATATTTAACATTTTAAATCACTATTTGTAACGTGTGCAAGAGTATTAATGATTTGTATTAAAAATATTGGATCGTTGTCTGAGTAGTCTTGCTTATAAGTTACATTTCATTAAATTACTATTTCTTCAAATTTATCAAATTCCTTTTGAAATTGAATATTTGAGAAATAAATTTCTTTATATTTATCGAATCTTTAAATTTTAGATGAATAATGCATGAATTCCTCAATAAAAATGATTTTGTTACAATTTTCAAATTTATTTAAATGAGTTGGACTTTTTGCAAAATAAAAAGCAATATGCATGTTCCATAATTAACAAAATGGATAATTATTGAAATGAAAAATTTAAAGTGATCTGTCTTCAAATTGAGCATAATGTTTTTTTGTTTAATTTTTTTAATAAATTTTTTTGGAGTGTTTTGGGTTTTTTCTAATGTTGGATTTTGAGCTTTTAGTAATTAGACTACAAAACATAGAAAAAAAAGTGTGATATAATACAAATTTAGCTTAGGTTTAATGATCTCGAATGGAGTAAAATTATAGTATCATTAGCGCCATTTGTTTGTTATATAATTAGAGTGCAACAATTTGGATCATTTGCTTGATATACATTCATTGTGCCAGCATTTGCATAGTTGTACATGGTGTCGCAATGGTTCGTTTACAAACTTTAAAAGTTGGTTAGTCATACGAAAACAAACAGCATTTTGCAGTATAGATGGAGAATACTATACAAGGCTTTTTGTCAGTAAAATAAAATAAAAGAATACTATATATATATATATATATATATATATATATATATATCCGGATTTAATGTTACACAAAACTACAAAGATAAATCAGTTGCAACAATCTGTATTGCTTCAGACAGCAAACATTTTAACCACACATTTTAAATATTACCGAAATCTTGTTCTACCACCATCCTGGCAGAGAGGTAGTGGGTCTTCCTCGTCATCTGGGTATCCCGAGTTCGAGTCCCGGTTAGGGCATGGTTTTTCTTCGCCTGTTCTATCTGTGAGGTGTGTGAATGTGCCCTCGTGTAAAATAAGGCTGTTCAAGCGAATGTGATGAGTGAGTAGCTAAATCGTACTCTTGGCCTTAGTTGGCGCTATTTCAAAACAAGAGACGCTCCTTTCGGCTTAAAACTAGCTGATTCAAAATGTGAGATGCCAGTGAGTTTTCAATGTTGTTTTGGGGAAATTTTTACTAAAAGATGTCTTTGATGAGCTCTCAACCCTCAGATTAGGGGCTTTTATACCTGTAATACATTTTAATGAAGGTTTTATAGGATTACTGAATATTCTTAAGGGTCTAGCTCAAATGCAGCTAGAACATTTGCTGAACTTGACAAAGACAGAATATATGAATCTAGGTGGCCTTCACTGTGAAATGAAAAAATTGCCAGGAAAAAAATTAAGGATTAAAATAAGAAAATTGAACGCTGGGAAGGAAGAAGGTATAATTTATAAATATCGTGAATTTTAAGTATGTACTCACATAATTTCTTATTAAAACATGTTACTGTAAAGAAATTTTTCTTAAAATTGATTTTCATTTATTTTTTTGCTCACTTCAAATCAAATAACTCAAAATATAATCATCGTATTACTATGAGATGTAGTGGACTTGATCCCCATACCATTTTTTAGGGAATGAAGTAAAAGAATTTAGATTGAGTGAATACTTTTTAATTTACAGCCTATTGTTTGAATGATAATGTCATAAATTTATTAAAAATTTCATGATAAATCTTAGATAGTTCTAAGATTTTTATTTATTATTATGACCATACTCTTGTAGCTCATTCCCTAGAGAAAACTATGTAGTTTATTTTGGTATAAGTTTTGTTTCGATGGGAGTAATAGTTTTTGGTGTAACCAATTGGAAGTTTTTAAAGAATTTGCTTAAATTTATGATGTTAAATGCGTTATAAAAAGTTTTATTGTTTATTTCCAATATTGATTTCCTATTACAATTTTGAATAGTCTCAAATCCAGAAATGAGGTTAAAGTATGTCTACATCATGAGATTCTAAAAAAGTGCTAGGAAATGTTCGTATACCTTAATGCCAAAAATGCAATCTCTTTCAACCTCATCATGGATAATATCTGAGGTTTGTTTTATATGGCTAAGTTTTGGGATTTCTAAGCCCCAAATTCACTTATCGAAGTGTAAGAGAAAAGGTACTCTTACCTTGTCGTTCCGGGAACTTCTAGATGAGATAGAATGAAGGTATTCCAACGTGAATCAGAACACAACATCGAAAGCATTAGTCCAGGGTTTTCATTTTCATCTATTTTTTATTTGCTTGACGAGGACACAGGCACAGATAATTATTTACATATATATATATATATATATATATATATCCTTTTAGTTGTAGGAATCCTTCACATCGCCTACAACCAACCATCTCTGGTTGCGTTCACACCCCGAATCCCAACTAAAGCTACACAAAAGCCCTAGAACCGAAACTGAAACTCACATCTGTTACTGTGGGATCATGGGATTTTTCCCTGACGTCACCAATACGCTTGCGCGAAAGTGTTACATCACGTTATGGTGAAGCCAGGAATTCCAACACTAAGTATATGTGTTGTGCATGAAAAAAAATTATTATTATTTTTTGTATTTCAGGTAAAAATCTGTGGATAGAAGTGTTTCTGTACCTTTACGGAATGGTCAGTCTTATCTTGGGCATTGGATTCATGATAGCCTCCATCGACCCAAGGCCTTTTCCAATCGTCAGCAGGTGGTACTTTATTGGAGTAGGGGTTTTCCTTTTCTTGAATGGCTGTTGCCCATTAGTGTTTCTTCTCAGAATGCCGCAGTATCCCAAGAGTAGGTTTGTCATTGGTCCCCAGAATGAGACGGGGATAAGTGTGGCAGAACTACTGGATGACTCGCAGTTTGTGGTGCGGACTGATTCGCCAGTCGTTGAACTCAGAGACGCCAAATTTGGCATCGAAGAACACAACGATTCGGAAAAACAGAGTTCGACAACATTATCTTCCGTATCGACGGTCAATAGCGCCATTTTTTTCTATAAGGAAACGTTTGTGTGAAATAATTTGCTCAATTTTGCGTTTTTTGATGGAAAATCTTTTTTCTATAGTTGTCTGGTTCTGAACTATTTTTTAGCTCAGATTTTTATTTACCTTTTTTTTATCTTCTCTGTGTTTTGATATTTTATTTAAATTTTTATCTCGTGTTTTACTGAAGTTTTTTTAATACTGAAATTTTAAGATGGTAGAGAAATGTTTCGAATGTGCTTTATTTAGAATTTTTAGTTTCTCGGTATTTTTGAAAAATAAAGTTTTATTTTACTTTATGTTGATTTCTTCTTTAAGATTTCACGTAAACATGCAATATTGGATGCATGGAGGCGAAAATTTCTACCCACCAATTTCTCTCTCTCAATATATATATACAAACACTAAATTCGATAGTTATGGATCAAACCACCTGACTTGTAAAACTCTCTCTCTCTCTCTCTCTCACACACACACACACAC